>JAQFZG010003933.1:0-12660 GCA_034695465.1 Entomobrya nicoleti | reverse complement strand
CGTGTTCTATCATCATCATTGTACCTCATCATCTTCATTCTAACTTGGGCATTTTATTTTATGGGCAAATACAACAAGCAGTACTACTAAACTTCATCATCAACATAATACAATGGCTTGACTTTACAAGATGCTGTTATTACTCCGACTTATATTACACGTTTTTACCCTTTTGACTGTGTTATCTGCTTTGATGACTTCTTTCACAAACACAAAAAAAGAAATTCTTATATTCATTAAATATACTCTGTCGGAAAAAGTTGGTAGTGATGTATGAATGTACGCGTACTTTGTGTACAATATATACATATGCACAAAAGATAAAAAGCGATATGCGAGCCACCAAATAAAGAAAAATAAGTTTTCCTTTAAGGAATATACTCGTCTATTTCGAATGAAAAATATTGCATATATTACCAGGAACAGCTTCGTTCAAGAATATAAAATGTGGAGAATTAGAGTGGAATCGGAGAAATGAGAATAAAGGAAAGCAAGAGAAAATGGATGAAAATGCCAACATATTTCATACGAATATCATATTGTATGAGTTCCAAAAATGTGTTTTTGAGTGTTAAGGTTTTTAAAGCTCAACTTAGTTTTGTGGGTTTTATGAAAGGTCCTCTTGTGAGTGTATTAACCTGCAAAATTACATGATTTGAATTCAATTCATATTTCTTGTTGGATTGTAGCTTAAAGTTTTATTTATCAAAGTTTACACAGGTTTTCACTTTTTAGAAGTTTTAAAGCGGTTGTATTTGTGTGGTTATAGTTCATAATATTTTAACGAGACTGTGTGTGAAAATATGAGTTATTCAACTGCCTCACATATCGAATCCTTTAAGTACATGTAGATTCAATTCTTGATGGAAAAAGTACATAACTAACAAATGAGATGGTCAGAGTCAGGGCAAGCCAAAAGAAATCTCTTTACATAACAACATAATATTTTTCATCTATATCCCTATCTCAAGTCAGTATATTCAAGCACGATGAACGATGGGAAAAATCTTCGGTACATTTGAGTTTTACGTGCATTCAACCGCGAATACTCATTAAGGCAATGAGACAATATTAAGGCAAATACTCATGGATTAATACTCATTACTTATTAATGGCAAAAGTACTTAAGTATATTGAATTACATTATCTGGAACGTGATAGACTCACAGCACAGCCAATATCAAAAATCAATCACTGGTATATTTTATCCATCTGATTCGTTCATTTTAAAGTTAACTCTTCATATTTACTCCCCGGCTAATCATCCATAATTTTCAAACGCTTAAAAATGGTTGAATTTTCAAAACATTCACAAATCATTTCAGTACTCTCTGGTACAGAATAAACTAATTTTTTATTGTTGAAATAGTTCATTGATAAATCAGCTCCAAAGTACAAGTACTTGTACCGCTGTTGATTTTACTATGCCGCATTTTGCTGAATGCCTATTTGCTTGGATTACACAAGTTTTGTGCTGGATTACATAAACAGAAGAGCAGCAGAACTAGAAAAAAGAAAGCTTAACAACTTTTGATGTACATTACACACAGAGAAATATAGAGAAAATGTACCGCACAGCAAGGGAGAAAGACAAACATTTTTGTGAATTTTTTGGTGGTTTTGGGGTTGTGTGCTCTTTTGCTTGTGGAGTTAATATTGTTGCTGCAAACAAAAAATATGGTGATGGAAGAAAGGGTGAGTAAATACCAAGTTGTAACAAAAGTGTTTAGATCCTATCCATTTACAAGGTTTAGGTGCAAGTATATCACATACAAACGTTTGGCTTAAGGTTGAAGACAAGAGCAATGGGGAAAATACATTTTTGAATCAAGTACACAAGTGGGGAATCTCAGCAAGCGAAGCGCATAAAAGGAACATCGGTATAGAATAAACAACATTGTATGCATGATGCAATTGTAATACTTACGTAAGACCCATTATGAGATAGGAATAGGATTGTGTCTCAAAGCCATGATTTTTGCCCGTTGTTGCAACACAATTATATGCATTTGAATTCAAAGTTGTAGCTCAGCTAGTGCAATGGACTGGAGACGTGAACGAGACCAGGGGGATGTCGACATGAGTGAATATATATTGCATTTAAGATTGAATATTAAAACACGCGCTAGGTCTTTTGTTTGTGAGAAAAATGTAACGTAATTAAATGATTTCTTAAAAGCAAGGGAGAAAAAGGACATATTATTATCTATATATGAGTATACATATACATTACGTAACTATACAAATGCATACAAAAGGACATTCAACAGTGTACGCGAGTATATGCGTTGCATATTTCAAACCAAACGAATGCAAAATTTAATTCATCAAAGCCATCAGCTATTCCATGACTATTTTAGGGCATCGATGAAGTCTTCATGATGTATATAGATCGAGCTTTGCATTATTTCTAGTCCCTTCTTGGTTGGAGCATAACAGTAATGTAGTAGTAGTACTTATGCTTTTAAATATGAATTACCTCGGGCGTGGAGAGAATAATAAGGAAAGGGTGAACGAATTTAACATTTAATAGGCATATTCGAAGTGTGTTGTATTCAGGGAAGTGCTTTAATGGTGTGCATTTAACTTATGGTTGAAAGACTTACAAGTATATGAACAGTATTGAGAAAAATCCCTTGGGACTTCAGTGTTCCTTTTTCTCTTTGGGTACATGTGCTTTAAAAAAAAGGGAATGGGTTTTAATTTAATGTTTCTAAATTATTTGACAGATCATTTGATATTAATTAAACGATTGAGTGCTTATTAATAATTTCTCCAGTTTATATAGTGTTCAGAGTTAGTTCAAGGGAATTGGAAAAGGGTTTTTGATTTCTAGTCAAAACACTTGTATTAAAATGAAACAAAAAATTATTGTATTCAAGTGAAAAAATGAATGTCAAGGCTGTTGTGTATAATTAAAATAATGTATGCGAACAATTTTTTAAATTGCATGCCAGCTGGTGTATGCGTTTTACTTAATTATCCCAAGAAAATATAAAAAAGCAGCAGTTGTATCAGGAGAATAATACTTTTTTTACTTTTAAGTGGGAAAAGAAGTCACAGGGTCCATCATCGCATACCATAACCCACACATTTCCGACATTCATTCATTTTTTTGGACCACTGTTGCTAACATTTCAATTTCTTTTCCCCCTATAATCATGACCATGATCATCATCATTCCGTGAACATCTAAGGCCATTTGTTTTATTGTAAAAATCCATCTACATTCAAATATAGCGTTCACAATACTTAAAAGTCGGTGGCATTAGTGCTACACTGCTTTCCACTGACGAGATTTTTGGTCTTTATTACGAATTACCAAAAACCTTACGCCTTGCCTTCTACCACAATAATGTTATATGCACTTGCTTGACTACTTCACCAAAAAGTAAAGTCGTTATCCAAATGTGTTGCTGTGTTTGCTGCTGCCTTCATCGTCTAAAGTTTTTTTTTAAAGAAAAGCAAAACATACACGCAACGTTATATATCTTTTCTTAAAGTGAAAGCCTTCTGTGTTATTCCCAGTAGCAGCGGGAATGGTGTTAGTGCAAGTGGTGTTGGTGTTATTCTAATTTTTGGCAAAGGCAAAAACCCATCTTCTAACTCCAGTCCCATTTACTTTGCCACCACAGTTTTCTTGACAATGACTTTTACATTACTACTCATGAAAATCTCTTGGTACTGACTTTTCCTAGCAAAATAAATGCATATTCTTGCTTTGGCTACGCATTACTTTTAAAGGGTTAAATTGTCAAAATCTCTTATTTTCTATTTGAGTTTTGGGCTTACGCTGACGGTGATCTGGTTTGGTGTATCAATGAATATATATATATAAATATTATCATCTTCCAAGCTAACACCCTTTCTTTTCTCCCACACCACACCGCCTTCAATGATGTACTTTTTAGCAACATGGCAGACAGTTGAAGAAATGGCCCCCTCAGAGCTCCTTAAAGTACAGATCCAAATGATAATGTGATACATTATCTGCAAGCTTTATGGCGCGGAAACCACAAAATTGCCTTACATTCTTAGCAGTACAAAACGAGAGGAATTTAATGGCTCTATATAATGAAAATATACATCAACTTATAATCAATGTACCTACACACACAACATACATACATACAAAATGCGTAACAACAAAAACGTCGTACTCAGAAAAACGCAAGAAATCTCAGAACAACTTTGAATAGTATAATAAAGTAACGGCATAAGGAGTGTTTCTTCATCTTGACTTCTATACAATTTGCTTATGATTATTCCAAGTGAAATATTAGAATAAGTAGACACATTTTAATCCAGGAAAACTATGAGAGATGAAAGTATCTTTATTATGATCGTAATAAGCAAAACGATGATAATCATTTTTATCTTCTTGGGACAACACTTTACTCCAAATGACTGATACAAATCTCAAAACTCTAGTCATTTCCCTTTATTTCTTGTCAACATGTAAAATGAAAGCTCAGCTCAATGTTTAGACATACAGAACGTCACTTTTTTATTTGGTCTATAAAACTTCTAAAATTATTTGTTACTGGTAAAGCATTAAAAAGAAGTTGGTAATTATAGCATTTACCCGTTAATTTTGTACGTAATAAGTACGTAAACCACTTTTTATACAAGAAGAGAAAAATAAAAATATAAGAGTGGCCAGGGAGTTGCTGAAATTTCTGAAAATACAAATATAAAAACATATTGTAATATTATGTAACTAAACAAACATGGTTTTTATGCATCAAATGTAGTTTTTGCTCAAAGGAAAAAAACTAATAATCCAGTATGTATACTTTAATTACATTCAGTTTTTAATCATCATCTTGATGTTAATGCACAGAAATTCGAAAACGCAATGTCATGATTGCAAATTTTCTTGACTTAACTTAAAATGGAGTCAACTGTACCAAAAATCTGTAAACACGGTTGCACATTCCTAGGCATTTACTTAAATAAAGTACGGCTTAGCCTAGATGAGAAATGAAGTAGGTCTACATCTAGTCAAGGGATCAAACGGAGATGCTTGGAAACCTAAGAATGATGATGATTATGGCATGGCTATACTGTCGTGCCGAGAGTGAGACCCAGTGACTTGTGTGCGATAAAGGCTAGAAATGAAAGAGGCGCCACATCATCATACAGCCAGTAGATAATTAAATCCCTGTTTAATTAAACCTTGAGGAGATGAAACTGTAGTTGTCGTTTTCTCATTTGCTGCTGCTTTTACCACCACGGCTACTGTGTTGAATAAAAACTAGTTTTCTTTTTTCGTAATCGTAATGCCAAGCATAGCCTTATTTCATTCTTGTGCATTTTGCTCTTGTGATACGTGTGCCATATAATGATGACTTTTACGTTACATAACAAAACGATAACAAGATTGCTGCTGACTGCAAAGATGAGCCGATGTGACTCCGGTCTGGGTTGTGTTCACCAGTGAGGGATTCATCGTCTCTCGTTGATTTTTGCTGCACTGCATTATTATAAAAAAATCTCCGTTTTGTACTCACGGATATTCAAACCAAGTCACAAAAGAAAAAGGAAGATTGATCCAGGTCACACGGTTATATAACAATACTTTTTTTTTTGCAATATGCAAAAAAGCTAATTTTCTTTTTTCATGAATATGAATGTTGCTCTGCTGATCTCAGTGAAAAGACTCTAGCTGAATGTTCAAGCCTTTTTGTGAGTTCCTAATCTGGAAGCAGCTAAAAGTCAGCAAAAAGATGGGAGAAGCCCAAAAAATCATAATGATAATATGGTATGGCAAGAGATGCATTCATGCGTATGGTGTGCATGCATATTATATCAGCATATTATTCAACATGCTGGTTCTAGAAATGTAAATGAGCACAGGTTACGGTTATTGCTGTGCACTGCCATGCTGTATAATGCCCATTTCCCCATCAGTCATATTAATGGATGCAGAATAATGGAATGGTCTTCTGTTCTAGATGAAAAGGGAAGTGAAGCGGAACCTGACGTAATAAAGAAAATGAAGATATCATGTCAACCTGCCTAGTATAATCACTACCATAAAACGTACACACAAGTTACTATCCTATCCTATTTTAGGAGTCACCATTACTGCATTTTTGTCCTTCTTTTTCCCGCGTAGTTTATGTACATCAATAATGTGTGACATTATGCAATGTGTAATTTCCGCCCAGTCACTTCACATTAATCTTTGCAGCACTGATGTTCAGTCAGTAAGGCACTGTAGTGAATGAAGTCCTCAAGTTTTTACGACAAGTGTGCGCACTATAAAACCAAGTAGATTAATATATTACAGAAGGTTGTGTACAACATTTTCCAGTTTGTACATCAAGCTTTTTTACTTTTTACATTCTAGTACTAAAACTAACTACTAGAAAAAACTCTTTGTAAAAAATAATGATGAGGACGCGAATGAGTACGGGAACGGGAGAGAAAAGCAATTACTTAAACTGCAGGTCAGCAGGCCAACGCTGAACTTTTTTATTGGCATAAGTTTGCATGTCCGAAATATATAATGATGATAGTTGTGAGAGAGGGGCAGTAAAATTCATATATTAACGACTGCGCTTCATAATAAAATTGTGTGCGGATGTAGTTAGTGGAGTTGAGTGGCCAACTCGGACAAAACACTCCTTATAGTGACCTTTTCCAAAGAGGTAATGATAATAATGAGGATAAAGGCTTTACAGATGAGCTTAGTCAAGTACATATAAAAAATACGTATTCAAGAATATGTATATTCCTATCAGAAAAAAAGGCAATTTTCTCTTAAGCGTTAGAAAATGCATTAACTATCTATTTTGACTTTTGAAAATATTAAGAAAGATCTAAAATAGAAAATGCTTTTGGCAAGGCCATATGACATAATGTACAACACCACTAGGATTCTAAAAACATTTTATTTTTTATTCGAGTTGCTCTTCAATATGTGAATTCGTATTTTACACGTATATCACATAACAAATTTGACGAATGGGAGCGTGACTAAAATTTTACGTTATATTACATATGTGCAACCTCTCACATATGTAAAAAGTATATGTACGTAATATACAATATACATACTGTTTGTAGTTGTAACATACATTTTGTGTTTGTGCCTGGGTTGGTTGATGGAATGGGAATGTATGCATAAAAAGGCACACTTAAAATTCTCTCGGTCTTTTGCTACTATCGCATTCCTTTTCCCTTATCTTTTTAACCTTTTCTCATAAAACCAAGGAACAAGTTGAAAGTTGAAGGATAGAAGGATGCTTTCTATTTTTTGGCAGAATGAGTGAGAATGCCAAAGCCATGTCGTCATACAAATCATCATGCATTCATTCAAAATAAAAATTCTCATATGCTTCTTTGGCTTTCACTTTTTTCTCTTCTGTTCTTCACAGAATTCATTCCAGACAGAAGAGCACTTTGAAACAATGAAATGAAATAGTCCATATGGAAATTTTGCCTTTTCTCTTTATTCGCCATTCAGCCGTCAGCTAAGAGTCGAGTATCCCGCTCTTCAAGAGCATCTTTTCAGTTTGTCTTTCTAATGCATTTTCATACATGGAATGTGAAAAACTGTAATAAGAAAGAGAAGTGCTATATATGTATTTAGTATAAGTTGGTTATGACTGAAAATGTGACTGTTATTTGGCGTCTTGCTCTTCTTCTGCTTCAAAGAAAAAAGAAAAACCAAAGAGAAATTTTTCATTGTCTTTTTGTGTGCTACTGCTTGTCTTCTTGAGCTCCATTTTTCTAATATCTGTCTTCTGGTGTTAGGCCCACTACTTAGAACCATTTTTTCAACTTGAACTGACAAATGCATAATTTTGGGATCTTCACACAAGGAGGTTTTTCTCACTTCTATCTTCTTTTTTAGATAAGAGGTAATTCATATTGCTTGTTGATGCTTTCTAAAAAAAATCATGAAAATTTCTCATTTCTCAAAAAAGCTTATTTTTATAAGAACTTAGTGAAATATTTAAATATGGAGATGTGCGGTTAAAATCTAAAATGAAAGAACGCAACATCAAATGAAAATTTGAAAGATTTAAAACGTTTCTTGGGAAGTTATCTAGTTTTTGACAAAAGAGTAGCACATTATCCATACTCAACATGAAACAATTTGCATACTAATGGTTGTATTTTACTAAACAAAAGGGATTTAAACATTATAATGTATAATAATTAATACATCGTTTTAAAAATGGGGACACACTAATGTGATTTAAGTAGTGTATGATACGGCAAATCATTATTTGGTTACGGTACATTTGTTGAAATAAGTCGTGTCAATTGTGTTTATATCAACATTTGCTGTCCCGTGAAAAAATTTAATTATTTTATTTTGTCGATGGTATGAGTGAATGACGTTTTCATTACGTTGTACGTATTTAATGAATTTTAGTTAATTTTTAATGTATTTGCTCCCCTTGAAATTTCACATGTACGCTCTTAACCTTCATTATAGGCTACGGACGTTTTGGTTGACTTTGAAATTAAAGGTGAAGGTTTCTCCGAAAAATGTACAATTCTTCGTGATTAAATTAAAGCACCCAAAAACTGGAAATTTCTGAAAGCATTATCATACAATACCACATTGTTATGCACAGAAAATGAAAAATGCTTTTACACGCGGCGTGGTCGAATACAGTGAAAGAACAAATGAACATCTATGAACTCAAATATAAATATATAAACGAATATTAATGCTGACGCTCACTTTATTGTTCACCCATCAACCCCAAAAAATAATATTACGTGAAGCATATTTCGTGTAAAGTGGAAACTTATCTCCCACAAAACAAAATAAAAATGAAATGAAGAGAGACGAGACGATGTGTTCAGTATAGCGGTGGTGGTGGAAGGGAATACACGAAAGTACAGTTGGGAGTCATATCATTTCATTGTGTATTATTTCTCTCTTTTCTCACTCTCACACTTTTTTTTGGTTTGCTTACTGCAGCAAAGAGAATTCCATTTTCAGCTCAATTGTATTATTCAAAAGGTTGACGATGAGAGAGGAATCTGAAAGTAGCAGTTACGAAAATACATTCATGCATACAAGAAAACTTACATCTGTGTCTGCTTTCCTGTATGATGGTTTGCAGTAGTCGTAGTTGTAGTCAAGTGTTTAATCTAAATATAAACCGTTTTCACCAAAGAGTTGTATAAGTAGATACACCAGCATGTGTACATACATTTTATCACACTCTATATGCACCAAATCATCATATCATCATCACGATCATGACTATAATAAGTAGGGTGTGTTGCATTACAAAGTCATATTCAAATTTTCATATTCACAATTCACACACTCTCTTTCACCCTCTCTCATACTAACTTGGCTTTCCTCCTGTGGTTCCCGAGACATAATATTCTTTCAAGGATTCTGAAATAATATATTTATAAAACCCTAGACAGAAAATGCAAAAGGGGAAAAAGTTTCAAACGGAATTTTCTCATGAAAATGTCAGGAACAACCAGTAAGCTAAATGAACCTTAACGTTCATCCCAACACTAAACACATGCTTTTCGTTTTTTATTTCCAATAAACAAATGTTGTATTTACTTTCCCTTCCTGTTGCAATGTTAATATAAAGTATTTTAAAACTTACTCATTCTTCAAATACACAAACACTAGACCACCTTTATCATTTCTGTAAATACAAAATACGCTACACATTTTTATTATCTTTGCATGTCTGTCTGGCAGCTTGATAGTGATTACGACAATGATAGTGTCGCTTAGGCCCTGTTAACGTCCTTCCGGAAGGCGGTGCATTAGTTATCATCGTTGCTGTGTAATGCAATATTTTTAGTCAGCTCTTGTACCGATGCCTCCACACTATTGGGAATTGTACAACAGGGCTTAAAGTTCTGAGCACATCGGCTTTCCTCTGTGTCGTGAGAGCGTTGACTTCGCATATATGCTCTTGTAGAATATGTATTGTTAGAATAAATAAAAGTTAAGTGTTATCACTTTAATAAATATTAATGTAAAGTAATGGATGAGCATATATTTTAATACGGAATAAGAAATAATAGTATAGTGGTGGTAAAAGAAGACTGGTGATTGTGATGACAGGTACTTTGGGCTGGCATATTTGATGTGAATTTTTTTAAATGAATTTGGTAACGATGTGTTAGTAGCGTAGTGTACATAACGAATTGCATGCTTGTAACAACAATAATGCATTGAATACAAGATCAAGTTCCGAGTTGTAAATTGTGTACACGGAACTTGCGACACCGCGCCGGGGTACACAACTTTGAATTTCATAAATAAAGTTTACCTTTCAGAGGGACATCAAAATCCTTCACCTCCAACCTCCCACTATCGTATAAGTTTTTAACATTGACACGTAAATAATAAAATACATATACACAATGTAGTACCATAACATGTATATCTTCTAATAATTTTTTGAAATAAAAAGGTTTAAACGAATTAATGAAATGTATCGAGAAACATATGACAAAAACAAACATATTTCATTGAACAAAGTTGCTGTATTATGTATATTTAATTTCATCTACAAATAGAGCGTACATAGTTTTGTATGCACAGAGCAAAAACATTATGCAGAGGCATTGAGGGTAGGGTGAGTAAAAAGTTGAATTTGCAAGTAAACCGGAAACTCTAAAAAATTATCCCCAGTTTGGTACATGTCACACGCACACATATATGACTATGATGATGTGGTATCAGATAATAAAAGATAATACACAAAAATACATACCTATTTACATAGGGACACTGACTGACACAGCCAGTCACTTTCATCTAGCGATCATGATGATGATGATGTTGTTCATCATCGTCATCAGTGAAAATACATTTGAATATCAAAGTTATTTTTGTGGCTCTTTCACCATCACAAATTTATTATGCAGCCAGGAGGAGCGTCTGGGGAATCATCATCATGCTATGCTACACACACAACAAAGTTGAAATTACATTACATCATTCCATCTTATTCATCCACACAGACTCTGAATTGGAAGCTTTTTTGTACAGAGATAAAAAGGAAAACCAGTAAAATATTATGAAGATTCTCATAAATTTTTAAAGAAGCCACTAACTAATGTACAAACGGGAAATTCAAAGCGAAAAATGTATGCACATAAAACTTCAAACAGAAAATCAACACAGCAGCAGTTTTCAACATTGTTACTGGCACAAAAAAAGAAGAAGCAAGTTTGTTTTACTAGAATTTTCCTCTTCATTTTACTCTTTCGTACAATAAGTTACACGTGTGCATACATTATTTTATTTATTTTTTCTTTGAAAAGATTAATCCATCTCATCTTCCTTCTCCTCATGCTCTGTTCACCTTCCGGAGAAGTTTACCTATTCAAAAGCTGTTATTTAGCACTTTTACAAAAGATATCCCTCACCTTCACTTTTTTAAGTGGAAAACGTGATGTTGAGCTTCCAAAAAAGCACGCGAATGGTGGATCAATACTGATGCTTCTACACTTGCTGATGACTGACGAAAGTATTTGTGCATGGCATTACCTTTCTCCTGTGTAAGGTTTAAAGTTGACTGTTTTTAAGGATTTTTCACAAGTTTACTCTTAAAAATAGTTGTCAACAGATCTTATGATGTACAGCGATACGCATACCATCACATACTTCAATACAAAACAACTAAACATCTGCATGTGTATAATATTTATGTAAAGTTTTCCACACCATCGAATTATTTAGCGAATGAAGTACTGACTGAAACTTCCCATCTTGTGTACATCTTACACCGAACCACACTCCACCACCACAAATAAACTATAATATATCTATTATGTACTAGTGGAATAATTTACACGTTATAGTCGTTATACTCTATATACTACAATAAGAGAAAGAAAAGTGTTTGTGTTAAAAAAAACTCTTTTTTGAAGAGACGAAAATGGAAAAGCAGTTGTGAAAAAGTCTTGTCTAAACTAAAATAAGTGTCTATTGGAACGAAAAAAAGTTGATAAAACTACTCACAAACATTCACAGGTCATAAACAAATCTTTTAAAATGATAGAAAACACGGGAAAAGAGTCTTAAAAAGTGAATAAGTATCTAAACATACACACATACTTACATGTATTGCTACCAAATTTGCACATGAAAGTAAGGGTAAGCAACGCAATAATACTTATCAACAAGGAAAAAGAAGTGGTCAGAAAACGACTTTTTGTTGGAGAGGCTAAAATATATAAGCATGCCACTTATTGTAGAAAAGTCTGAAAATGAAAGAAAAGAAAAATAAACTTGTGACTTTGGCTCTTGTGGAATTGTAATACACCCGTCATGACATGTAGCATAACCAAACTAGTTCTCTTTTTATTTTGGTTGTTTCCTTCCTTCCTCTCTTTTCTCTCGTGAGGAAAAAAGATAAGTAGACCAACAATTCACTTCACATTTCACCTTGAAATGGGTACAGAAAGCAGAAAAAAGTAATGTAAAGGTACAAAAAAAAACTTTACCCTTTTTCATTCTTCATCTTGGTCGTTGTCTCCACTATCAAGCTAAGGAAATCTCAAATGATAATATGCAGTACTTGCAATGTGATAAAAAACGAAAAACAGATGGAACTACAACTTCTTATCCGTCCAATTTTTCTATTGCAATTGAAATCTGAAAACGTGACTGGGTATACGTACATGGGAAGTTTAAAA
>JAQFZG010003932.1:0-12660 GCA_034695465.1 Entomobrya nicoleti | reverse complement strand
AAAAAAGGCAGTGGCTTGGCTTCCTCTCTCTACCATGTTG
The DNA here is from genome assembly GCA_034695465.1 of Entomobrya nicoleti. Classification (NCBI taxonomy): domain Eukaryota; kingdom Metazoa; phylum Arthropoda; class Collembola; order Entomobryomorpha; family Entomobryidae; genus Entomobrya; species Entomobrya nicoleti. The sequence goes on along the minus strand of JAQFZG010003932.1, from coordinate 12,620 downwards.
CATCTTTTTTCTCTTCAAGAATCCCATTTTAAGGGAAACAGAAGGCAAACAGAGAAAGAACCAGGATGAGTTTTTCTTCTTGATACGTTTTTTATCCTAGGGATTCCAACATGAAACGATACACAATTTGGCACAATTTCAATGCAATACAAAGTAGTATGTAATAACTAGTTGGTATAGTTCTGAACTGGTGATAGATACGTGTGTAAAGGCTGGTATTCATGCTAGTTTGTCTCACTCAAAACTTGTAAGTAAATTATAGAGAAGAAGGCCCCTGGCCCATGACTAAGCAACGTGGTGGGAATACATATTAGGTTTACTATGCATGAAACTACTTGGTTTATAAAATGGACAAGGAAAGTTATAAACGACATTTTCTCTGGTTGAAAACACAAACGCCGCCGCCGCTGCCGAGTTCACTCCCACCAAACCTCGCTGACAAGATTAGTTTATCTTAACTACGTATAAAGTCCGAGTTCATTTTTTTGCTTCATGGAAAATTGCGGTCTCAAATAAGTTGACAAGCCAAATATATATAAAAAACATGCTTTATGGCGAAATTACTCTGTTGCAATAAACTGTTGGCCATCAATGAATTACTTGAGTACATGTTTTTTATTTTGTAATTCATTTTTAACCGCACGTACTCTCTAGTACAATTACATGTATGCATACATACCATAAACAACTTTATAAGATACAACAAGTCTATCACACACTGATTTTAAGTTATGGAATTGTAATAGAATCCAAAAAAAAAGCTACGATAGCTTTTTAAAAGCAAACCACCGAAAATCGAAAAGAAAATCATGAGACATCATTTCATTGCAGCAAAAGCCATAGCTAAAAAGTGGAACGACACCAATTTCGTTATCACTATCACACCATCATAAAAAGCAAAGTCATTTAAAGGAAACCGACCACATTCCCTGTGTGCGTTACTTGTCCCATTTTCTATTAAGAGCTCTTTTATTATTAACAAGGTTTTAATCTATGCTTTCCTTCCTCCTCGCCACCGCTTTCTCTGTTGCATGCGAGAAAACCGAAAGAGGAATCTTTCACTTTCACTACGCTGAAACTATAAGCTTACGTTTTCATACATCACATCCTTTCATATCAAGACTACAACTTCAGCCACCACGGATCCCACACTAGTCAACCATCACCACCACCACCAATGTCATCAACGCTGCCGTGACTCTTCCCAGGAAAATCTCCTTCTTCGTTTCTTTCACGTTTCTAGCATCACAGATAGACATTCATTATTTCATACTACCTGCTTCCAAACTACCTCATTGCTGGAAGCCATTTTATTTACTCATTTTGTCTAGCCACTCGTTTGCCCCCATATTAGACCCACATACACTAAATACTCTCTTGTTGCACTTGTATATACGATGGAAACCACACGCATGGGGAAAGGTCATCCACAGTTATAAAAGCAATGGCTGATTTTCTCATATTCTTTGCCGAAAGAACAATGACGCTACTTTTGATGGCAGTGTAGATGATGATGGTGATGGCGATCATGATGGTGAATGTGCAGTAATAATGACCTAACTATTTGTATGTTGATACATGAACATAGGTGTATACCTATACATACATATTTACTACTAAGCTTTAGGCTCTTCTACATGAAACAAACCGCAGTTGGCAGTATGAAAGAGAACTGAAGTACTAATTTAAAAGATGATGATGAGCCCGAGCCCGTATTATACATATAAGATTCATTGCGAAAATTATCTTTGCTACTGCCTATTAACTCCCTACCGTTTACTTTCTCTTCTTCTAACATACCTCATGATCATCACGTTCACCAGGATGAAGTAACTATTTAGTAAAATGTCTTGTTTTTCTTTTCACTGTATACACAGTTCTTCTTTTACTCTCTTTCGGAAAAGAGGAAAGCGCAAAGTAAAAGCTAACTAAACGTAATCTGTACCCAGGTGGATAGATTATACACTGTGTAATATCATCTATTAGATGAGGAGAAGGTTTTTAACTGGTATGAATGGAACCGTGTTTGTATCATATATATGCTTACACTATGTTTAGTTAGATAGCACAAACATGTATTATTACTATTGTATCATATGCGTTCACACAAGCGGAAAAAATAAAAGATGGTTTGTGTGCATTTATGTGTGAGTGCGGCTTCATGTCCCATGGAACACATAAAATGTTTTGAGTAGTTAGATACTTCTTCCTGTCATAAAACAGCAAAAACCACAATATCCTAGGCGCTATGTGCGTAAAAAATATTATATGAAATGCATATACAGCACACATACGTAATACGTTCACGTTTCTTATTGAATAGAAAGTCTCATTTTAAGTTAGGGTTGAAGACGTAGTAAAGAGAAAAGAATGAAGACGAGAAATGAAAACTTTATTTAAACTTGACTCACCGTGTCATATAGCATTCGCATAACGTATGTCTTACATAGTCTAGGACTGACTACATGTACATGTATGTTTGCATCTTTGCATTGATGTGCAGAACCTGTGGAGAAAATCTGTATTAATCCAACCAAACAGCAGTGGTAATGGTAATAATAATAGGGAAAGTACTTATGCATAGACACAAGCAAAATGTCTCGAAAGAATGGGAAAAGCACTTCACTTCGCAGTATCATGAAATTACTTGTCGTTATCTCCTGTGAGCCCAATATACCACATAACACGCGTATTGTTATGTACATATACATGTGCTTGTTGTGTCTACCATGAGAAAATACCATTGTCATTATGTGTGGTGGTCGTGTGGTGTCTCCGCATTATATTTTTTGTGTCAAAAGTGTCTACCACCACTACCACTACTGACTACAACAATAGAACATGAAAAGCGACAAACAACATTATGTATGTATTGTAATACAAACAAAATAGAATAAAAATGCACTATAAAGTTCCTTGTGAAAAATAATAGAACATCGGACAGCAAAACACATTCTCATTTTAACTCATGACTATGACCACCACAAGTACACGTCATGTGTGTGTATGTGGCTCCAAGGCTCCATGTTTTGCAATAATAAGTTGTTCTTATCATCATCATCATCACGTTTGCATTGTTGGTGGTGAGTTGAGTAAAGAGGTTGTATACTTTACTTTATAAAACGTAGTAAAAAGTGAAAAAAAGCATTTCTTATATGTTTTGTCTTTTTGTTACGTTTGAACTTGTGTACTTGTCTCCGGCGGACGGAACTACATTACTCTACCGCCTTCTTGAGGCTCATACATACATTGAACGAAATGAAAATTATATTTAAACACATCACATCGTTGTATTTTAAGGATCCGGCTTGTAGTTAGATTAAAGTAGGAAAAGAACCGGAAGAAATAACTTGCAGGCTTAAAATACACGTAGGATAGATAGATGTGGACATGTGGAAGAAAAGAAACAGCACAGGAGACACAGGGTTCTGAAGAGAGAAGCAGTGAAAGTAAGCAACGATTGTACTTCAAAATGATGAGGATACTCCATGGGTTAGTTAGATGATGAGCCATGATATACAAACAAGGATGAACATTTCGTTCCAAAATAAAATCTTTTTAAACCTTGATGTGTAAGGAGACATGCAGACATGAAAGAAACATAGAAAAAATTCATATTACTAGTCATTTTCTTACGACATGCTTTCCTTTATTTGTAATAATCTAAATGTGAATGCACTGGGTACAATTACTTTTTACGGGGGATATGTGATGTAATAGTTGGTTCGTTGGTATTGTACTCGGTTAGTTTGTTAAATTACAAAAACCATTTAGTTATTTTACGAGGAGGACGACCAGGAAGGTGGTGCCTTTTTCATTCACTGCATCCTGCGTCCATCTTTCCGCTCTCATCTGTCTATATACTTTACTTATAAAAGTATGGCACGATGGCTCCTTCCAAAAATAGTGTTTGAATTCGATTGAGATATTGGATCTGTTACCAACCAGTTACATTACCACTGTACCTTGTGCTTACACTCCACAATTTACAACGCACACATTCATGAGAAAAAGGGAAACATTGCCGGTGGTGTTTTCAAACTGGAATATTTTTTTATAAAGAATCAGTTCAGTTGAACTGAGTTCTTGTCGTTTTCTCTCTGACGTGATGCTCGTCGAGCCTTTTGGTCCATTTTAACTTTCCTGTGGGAAATAAAACGACACTCCAATGCTCACTTTTACGTTATCTTACACAACAGCGCCAGGCTAACCAGACTTTGTTGTATGTGTTGGTATGTTGTAAGTGTGTGTATAATCAGCACCCTGCTCGTTTTCTAAAGTAATTCGTGAACACTACACGGGTAAAAAAATTATGTAGTACGTGAACCCCACAAGTTACATACATGCTTTTAGAGTGAAGAAGAAAAAGACAAGAGGCGACTTTTTTTAGACATCTGCCACCAAGACGAGAGATGCGGAGTGCGAGAAAATGTAAATACTATAGGAAATGAAATGAATGTGAAATGTAGTTAAGGCTGTGCAGATAGATAGACAGATATATGTCAGATATGTATTTTTTAAATCCATGCACTTGATATTGAGTAAATCCCTGTGTACGTTCCCTGTAATCCTTTACGGATCTATTAGGAAGAAATAAAGGAAGAGATAGTGGTAACGATTTACTTTTCTCTTCCTTCCTTTCTCCGATTTCCTGAAAATCCAATTAAAGTTCAGAGTCATTTTAATGCTCACACATGCACACTATACTATACGTATAGAATGTTATATCATCATTAAAGTCAACGAAGTCACAAGTATATTGGTTGGGACACAATGACTCTACATACCTAAAATGCATTAAGGCGGGAGAGAAAGAAAAATCTTGGAAAAACTCCCTTCTTTATAGAATCTTGTTTAGAAACAAAAAAATGTCATTGTCTTTGGGTTTATCAGGATTCAAGGGAAGTCTTTTTCTTCTACAAATGCATAATCTGAAGTTGGAAGTTAGGAAAGTTAAACGTACAAACCCACATACTTACAATACATACAGACAAATACTTGTATTTATTACCCTAGCGTACATACAATACTCAATTGAGTGCAGATAGACAACAACTAGTTTGTTTAAGAGTGTTGTGAAAAAGTATATTATATAAGTATGCTTTGAGCCCTTAAGGATTTAACGAAATAAAAAGTGGGGCATAGCGTAAAACTGAAGAAAATTGTGTACGGAAGCTTAAGATTCTTTCCCCCAAAAAAATAATGCAATATAGGATAATTGCATTTGCTTAGTTTACTTGCTCACTTTTGGAATGTCAGTTTTTACCGTGATAAAAGACAAGCCAAAAATAGGAAAAAAATAAAAAGTTAGCTTTAGCTTACAAACATATACTCATGCAACCACATACATGCTATTTCGATATATGAGCACACATTCAATTCTTGTGTGGAGTGTGGAGTAATCAGCTAAACATAAAGTAAACATTTTTCCGTGTGTAAACAACTCCTCCTGTCTTCCACCCTTTTTTGTTGCATGAAAAACAAAAGCAAACATGCTTTTACCAAACATAGTTTAATGCTTTTGTTTTTTTGTCGTAAATTTGGGTTGATGAGAGGTTCACAGTGAGGGACAGATTTACTCTAGATTCCATCTTCCTTGGTGCTACACTTTAAGCATATTAGGTACACACCCTCGTTTTGTACTTCGTACATGTACACAAGACGGCATGAATTTATTTTTTGTTATTAGGTAAAAGGGCTGCCACTACGCGTGTTTTTAGTAATGCGCTATATATTATACGTTTTCTTGTTTTTTTCGTCGCAGTGAAAGTACAGTATTTTGTTTCGTTGTCAGACAAATTGCAATAGATCACTAAGACGTTCGACATTTTTATTTTGTGCCGTGCTGTTGTGTGTTGTGTGTGTGACCCTTTTATGAATTCTCACAGTCAGTCTTCTTGTTGGAAGAAACTGGGGGATTTGAGTTTAGTAGTTTACGTAGTGCATGATGGTTAAATGCAATGAATAGTATTATAGAGGGAAATAAGAGAAAGGAGTAGTAACTCGAGGCAGTCGTCTCTATTTATTTGCTGTTTGCATCTACAATTATTATTGGTCTCTGGTTGTTTGTAGATAAAAGCTAAAACGAGTACACTTCTATGTAACTTAATCTTGAACAAAAGAAAAAGTCACTAAATTATATTATGGAGGAATGCTGCGTATGAACATTATGAGGAGTATGGGCGTATTTATGGGGTTTCTCCGAGAATTTTTCCATTTCGTATTACAAATTCATTCCTCCACTTTTAAAGGTAATGTGCATATTGAGAAAGTCAAATATGCTAAAAAAAACTACAAGACCAAAACAAGGACTAGCTAGATATGTCTATTATTAGCTTAATAAATATATGTACGTATATATTTTGACTCATATACATATAGCCTATTTATATGCGATGTCAACATATAGGCATTTCTATAAATACTATTTTGACCTAGCATTTTCCAATGGAATAAATGGGAACTTATCAACATGAATGATTTCATTAATTAATGCCACTCGCCGCAACTGCGGTATTCAAGTGTTTGGAAAATACTTCAACCACTACAAACAAGCTCTTCTACAAACAAAAGACGACAAAAGCTCTGCCAACGTCAACAAAATCATGGTACATTTTAAGAAAAAAATAAGTTTTCGTTAAAACATTTATTGTGTTTTGAACACATTCTCCTTTCATGTAGCACCACAAGTTTATTCAGCCATTAAAACTCAACTAGAAAACTTGAGGATGAAAATTTTAATTTTTTGAACAAACACAAACTATACACTCTTTAAATTGAGTAGACAGGGAGAAAGTTAGCAAAAAACAGTTCATTCAGCTGTGTTAGTAGATGAAGGATGATGGAAATTTCCTGCGATTGCTACTTGAATTCCTTCACTTCTACATTTCATATAATGTTTCTTTCAAAGTAGGTCTGTAACTGTAACTCTTGTGCTCATTCCAGGAGCCTGAAGCAAAATACATGTAATGTATTCGAAAATATTAATATCAGTCTGTAGACGACTAACTGCGTATTGTGTATGTTTTTTAAAGAGAAATAAGCTGTAATATTATGCGTGTGTTCATTAGAGCGACATTCACAACTACCACTACAATCATAATTTCAAATTTTTCTTTACCTTTTAGCAAAGAAGCAAAAGAGAAGTCTACTTCCTTTTTCTGACTTCTTTACAGCTAAAACAAGTCATCTATACTTGTCAACATGAAACACAAAAGACTTCATAAAAAGACAAAAGCTTGCTCATATACTCATGATGATGTTACTTGTTTCCTTCTGCTGACTACATAAATAAAATGTATCATCGACACACATTTCCAAAAAATTCTTCATGAGAAATACAGTGAATTTAGTTGTTTGTGTTATGAAATGGCAATGTTGAGTTTAAACATAACATTGAGTTTAAGCTCACATAACCCCCTCTTGTAACAAATCACAAATGTCAGCAATCCCAAAGACTAACCCAACGACATCGTATTGTATGACAATCTGGTTTTGAATGTCTCGCCACACACAACCATTTGGGACAAAAGAAAGATCACTAGGTCAGATGCTCCTGCATGAATAGAGAAATAGAAACGAATCCCATCTATTTGCACACACATGTTAGTAAATATTATATAAATACATGCATATGTATTGGATTCTAAAACGTAGTAGTAACTCATCCCAATAATAATACAAAATTGTATACAAAGAAAAGAAAGCCTGGTCACGGTTTCCTTTTCAGAGACGTCTGTATATTTATACGTACGTGGGAAAATGGTGTATCCGTTGAGATTTTGAAATTTCACAACAGTGACACAAGTTCGGATTATGTCAGACTCCATAAGTCCTTGGAAAGTTGGAAAAATCCTTTATCGCTACTTTCACCATTTTTGCTTGCTGTACCAACTTTTTTCTATGCTTTTCTTTCTCTTATTTTTCAGCCTTTTTATTTGCGCTTCTTTTTGCATCATCTTTTCCTTTTACTTTGTATTTACATTTTGGGGATGTTGAAAAGTGAAAGAAAAGTTGTACCCTACATATGGTACACATGTACAAACGTCCCAGCTAAATGACAAATGCAATCTAGCAGGATGTGGAAAAGGGGAATGAAAAATATAAATATGAGCTACTCAAAGTCGGATTTATCTCTTGAATACAAACACAAAAGGAATTAGGTATATGTATGCATTACATATTCTCATGCATGTAGTGCTTACCACACTTACATGTATGGGAACACGTGAGAAAAAGTTGAAATGAAATAAAAGTAAAGGAAAAGCTTACTTTCAACAATTTCAAGAAAGGGCAAAAGATTTGATCCCTTCTGACTTCTGTTAACAGCCAAGGAGGCAAACAGAAAAACACTTTTTTTTGCCATGAGAGATGATGTGTGTAGTTTGATGGTACTTTGGCGTGTTAGCAAATCAGGGTGACTCATCGCTGAGAAACAAAAAAAGACATCAATATATTCATATCCACGAGACTTTCACCGTCAAACTAACCTTAGAAATAGGTATACTTACTTTGGGTTGTTATTTTAGAACGCAGTTACAGTAGGACAGGGACTCACGCATATATGACAAGGTGTAAAGAGAAAAATAACTGGTATAAAAATCTGTTTGGGCTGTCATGTTCCCTGTCGGACTAAAATCCTGTATTGACTAGCAAAAATATAAATGCATCGTTAAAAAACGTGATAGACTGTTTGCTGTGGGAGAAAATTTAAGATTTAAATGGGTTGCATAAATGCAAGATTTTTCTTTTAAAATTTGCTTGTTTGTCGCTTTTCATAAAGAAAAAGTTACTAATGTCGCTTCTGAATGGTGGCTAGATTTAAGAAAATGATAAGGAACGGAAAAATGCTACGCAAGAGCAGCTGTGAGTTTTTTGAGGGACGTTCCATAGCTAAGTGTGTACTATGCTGATGTGTTATTTTATTGTTGGCGGTGCACATAAAATTAAGTGTTTTCTCCTAAACGCCATAAAACGCAAAAAGAGGGAAAGTGAATAGCAAAATATTACGGACAACATCAAACCAATATTTATTATGGAAGATCAAAGGAAGTACTTAGGCAGCACTTTGGTTTTAGTGTTTCTTCTTCCATGAATCTTCGCCGTCTTTACAATACAGTTGAATAACTAGTTTTCTGAGATTGTGCTGAGCATTATAATCAAACTTGCATGCATGCTTTATGTACAATATGTGTTTACATATATTTATGCATATATGCTAACGGATGTATAAGAACAAAGAGGCAAGAGAAACACTTGTCGAATAAACATGAATATAATTTTATACGACTCATTGTGTGAGAAATTCGCAAATTTCATGGTTCACTTATATGGCTGATAAATGAAATTGAATTATGATCATGATGATGATGATGACTATGTAGTCGTCAAAGGAAGAAAAGCTGTAAATTCTAAGCAGTTGGAAAGCAACCCATTGGCTGGAAAAGAGAGCATGAGAAGGAGTCATGATCTCTTTTCCTTGATATTATTCTCATTCTCTTTACTGTATTTTGGAGGTAGTAAAGTACACCGCAAAATATACCCGCTATAGTTAGAATCGTAAAATGAATTTGTGCAAAAAGCAGAAATATTTAGGTATGAAATACACTTGAAGAAATACTTCACTTGTTACCTTTTTAGAATACTTGTAGCACTATAAGAGAGAGTGAACTTAAGCGTGGAATTTCACAATGCTTTGTGTTGATGTTAATGTTTTACACTGAAACTTACCTTATTGGTTATTCTATTGTTCTTTTGTTTGCGAACATCGCCTTGCTACTCTTGCTAGCTTTATTTCCAATTAATGAATTGTGTATGTGTTTTGTTAAATGAACATGTTAACTTCTAGCTGAAGAACAGTACAGTATAATTGACAGGAATGTTATTATGCCAATCAAGAATTCGTTTAATTCGTTTTCCTCATAATTATCTGAAGCTTTGCCTGTCGTGTTCAAAAACATTGTGTCTGTCAAAGTCCCTACAAAATGGATTAACTATCTGCTAACATGAGTTTGAAAGCAATGCCAAGCCAAACTAATTATCGACTTGCTAAATAAATTAAATTAAAACCCATTGCTTACCTTGATAAGCTATTGGAGAAGAAATTTAAAAGTTACATAATATCTAATTTTTGTTCATCTGTTTGGCAGTAGTTGTCCCTGAATTCCGATTCAGTTAATATATTGATCATGTGAAGATCATTATATTGCACGGTAACAAGGAAAGGGTTAATAAAAACAAGCCCATCTGATACTGGAACTTCCTTTGTTGTTTTATTATAGCCAATTCTTAATTGACATTGATTTTATTATCCTACACCACGTAGGGAAAAGTATTTTTCAGCTTTGTACTATATGACGATGCCTAATAAAAGTAATTTTCACCATATTTTCTCTAATGGTCTACGTCGTTCTTCACCTTGTGACATCTAAAATGGCATTATTAGTTAAATAAGCATCACTATTGTACAAAGGACAGTCACTGTCAATAAATAATACTCAATAATTACGAAACATTACGCTAGTGTTTTGTGTGTAACTTTAGATGAACTGATAGGACAACATAATTATAGTCGACTCGACACTGAATGCAAATAAGCTCAACAAATGAAAATGGAGGGAGTAATGCCAGTAATATGGACAATATGGATACATTGTTGTGTTGTCAGCTTATAACGCAAGACAACCTAAACCTCATTATATTTCATCAAAAAACTGTATTTATATACAGTGACAGTAATAAAACAGTGAAATAATGATATTTAGGCGCGGAGATGTAAATGGAAGCAGTATATTGAACGGAGGACTTCATTGTATATTGTGTGGATAGTTTTTTTTTACCAAAAGCCTACGTAATAAATTTTTCATGTTTTTTTATGTAAGCCTTCATCCATCAGCAGCTAAGCCCCAAGATTCAGAGTAGTCTGGACAGGATTTCTTAATTATCATCAAAATAAATCCGTGCCACTTTTTAGACTTCCTTCCGTTTATAATGCGTGGGCAAAAACCAATTCAAGATAGGAAAGTATTACATTCCCTATCCCACATGAATCTCTCTTGGGTACAGCCTACTACTCCTCCACAATTTATTCCTCTACTTTGCAAGGTACAAAAATACATACCACATTCTCATTTCCCTACCACATTGTGGAAAAGATACGCCATATAATTCCTGCACAGCTATTATATCTCTATAATGTACCAAAACTAAAAGCTGTTTGCGGCTGTATGGTTCATCGAAGTAATTTACTGACGCCAAGTTTGCTACCCGTTTGGAAGCTAGAATATACTATCGTGTGGAATGGAACTGCAAAAAAAGAGAAGCCTGATTTTATGCAGAGCTGTTTAGATTTTCCCGTTTCTTAAATCTCGAAGGTAGATGAGAACTCTCGGTGTATTAAACCCAGCAAAAAATCTAATAATGACTTCTGGCATATAAATAAGAAATGTGCTGTCTACAGATTTAATACGATCAGGATCAAAATTCTGTTGGAAAGTGAAATACTGTGTTGTACAGTATATAATTTTTAATTTCATGGTACTTTCTCTTCCTCCTGCAATTGAATCTATTAAGTCGATGATAGAATTGAGACGCCTTTCGGTTTTGACTTTTGACATCTCGTTTTACTGCCAATCCAATCGTTTCTGAATTATTCATAGAACTTTATCAATGGCAAAAGATGCCATGAAAATTATAATTTGTATGTACACGTCTCTCTGTGCAATATTGTGTTGAAATGGCAGAATCGCTCTTTCTGTGAGTATGAGTATGGACGTAGAATGTGAAGTTTAAGTGGTAAATACAGTATAATAAAATATTTAAAGTGCAAAGAACACAGCAGTTGCTACATGGAGTACTCTACGCGGAGTTCTCACAAGAGTGAAACTTGAATTCAGTCCGAGTTTCTGGGTACACACATGTATACAACGGGATGGAAACTGTGTCATAATAATATAATAGCATTAAATGTTATTTTATTTCAGAAGTTTCTTCGCATAAAGACGATGTTGTTTTGAGTTGAAGCTCGGTACTCGGCAGAAACCATTAAAATGTGGGAAAATGTTTTCAGCTTTTCGATTCAATCAACAGAGTTTAAAAAACAAAGTAATGATACAGAAGTATCATGTGTGTGAGAAGAGTTTCCATTTAAAGAATTCATAAACATTTCGGTAGACTGGTTGGTAAACTGTTATGGGAGTATTTGATAATATCATTTTACATTCCATGAAAACATGCGAAATAGCGTAAATTAAGTGAAATTACAATTCCCTTTGTTCCCTATACTTACATGTTGTTTTTATATGATGCGTAAATGATGAAAAGTTAAGTGATGTTTTCTCTTGCTACGTTTTTGTTTATATGGTACTTCCACTTGTCTGTCTAAATGTATCTCACGTTGATTGAGAGGCTTCAGCAGCAGGAGGCGTAAAAACAAATTAATTTATTTCCGAACGAAGTGAGTGTGTTGCTGATGCTATCATCTCATCATCATTGTAAGCTTCATGATATCATCATCTTCCTTCTCGTCCTTCCTATCATCCTTTTTAAAATAAATTCATTATTATGTTGGAAATGTTGAAGAGAGGAATTATGAAACGCACGAAATTATGTGAAAGAGAAAG
>JAQFZG010003931.1:0-12664 GCA_034695465.1 Entomobrya nicoleti | reverse complement strand
TGGTTCAGTTGGGTTAAAATCCAACCCGACTTTAGCTAAGTGATGGTTTAGCTGGTTCAGTTGGGTTAAAATCCAACTCGACTTTAGCTAAGTGATGGTTCAGCTGGTTCAGTTGGGTTACGATCCAACCCAAGCTATAGCAATGTTATAGTTCAGTTAGGTTAGGTAAGGTTAGGTTAAAATTTAACCCAACTTCAGCGCCCTTGTCTATTGGGTAATAATTTCAGTTTAAGTCTAGCCTTCACGTAGTTAAGTTAGGGTAGGTCAAGATTTATTTATTTTATTTTCGTATACTTTTCTCATTTACATGTTAGCAAAACGTATTGTTAGCAACGGGCCTAGACCCGAACGGATTACCCTGTTCTAATACAAGTTTGTAGCAAGATATTACAAAATCCCAAGTCATATTCCTGTTCATCTTTTTAGCTTGCTTCACAATAAGATCAAGCGACGAAGGAAACGCAACAAAAATAATTATAACCGTCCATCCCCACAAACTTGCTTGAAAACTTGACAAGAGTTAGTGAAAAGCTAATGCAGATTCCTCAGGTCTTCCACAACTAACAAATCGGTAGTCAAATGAGTAGAGAACACTTGGAAAAGTTCCATTATCTACCATTCGTATACTATGGTCAATCAGTGGCGAAACTACGGTGGGCCCGGCCCGCGAAGCATATTTTTTCAAATTGTTGTTAAAAATGTACAAATGTGAGTTAATATAATTTATAATGGCTATTAATAAATAGGTAATAGCTCCTATAAGTAAATAATACTTCATGTAAATAACTTTCGTGGCTCAAAGACTTTTTGCATCAAATCTGCGTTCCTTATAAATGAAATATTGCAATTTCCATTTACAATCGTTTCTTACATAACCAATATGATTTCCTGTTATTTCAAATAAATCAATACTTGGGAATCGGAATAAATAGCTAAAAAACAAAACAATGCTTCTTAAAAAGTCAATGAACGCCTTTTTGCTAAAATAATTAGGCTATGCTTTAAATTGGAGGTAAACATCAGGAAGATTTGCTAGGATTTAATTTTTAACTTTTAAAATCCTAAGATTTTATTCAGAAACTTAAAAATAGTATTTAGTATTCAAAATAGAATGCATTAAAAAATATTTATGTCGCTTAAAAATCGAATAAACGATCTTTATAAACTGAATTGCAGTTTTAGACGAATTGTCAAAAATTCTTTGTTAAGCAAATAAACGAAATGCAAAGATCTCAGCAAATTATCCAGAAATCAAATGAAAAGGATATAAGAGATATTGGAAAATCAAATACAAGATCTCAAATATTTAATAAGGGAACTTGAAAAATGATATACGAGATCTTGAAAATCGAATAAGAAATGTTAAAAAATCGAAAACAAAATGTCAGAAAATCGAAAACAAAATGTCAGAAAATCGAAAACAAAATGTTAGAAAATCGGAAATAAAATGTTAGAAAATTGAATACCTAATTGTGAAAATCGAATACGAGATCTCTTAGAATCGAATAAAAAGAGTCAAACAGTAGAATAAATGAGTTAAATTCCATTAAGATGAGTTAAATATAGAATGCTTTGTGTTGAAATTCCATTAAGATGAGTTAAATATAGAATGCTTTGTGTTGAAATTCCATCAAAATGAGTTTAAAAGTCGAATATAATGTTTCAGAAATGAGTCGACTAAAACTATAACTGAGAAACCTGGAAACATCCTTAAGTATTTAATTTAACGTTGTTTGGGTATCGAACTAATTTCCTTTCGATATCGAATAGACGTTGTTTTCAAATTAGAATTTATTCGATATCAAACATCGATCCTGAGCCATTAGTTACACGTAAAGTATATTAAATTTGCGTTCATCAAAACGAATGTGTGCTTGTTATATTGAAGTATATTATTCGTTAAAAATGCATGCAAGAAACTCAAGAAATGCACGTAAAAGAATTTGAATGCTGGTATTTAAAAGTCAGACAAATGTAGTCATAAAATATAATTAATACACTTCTTATTAAATTTGTAGGTTTAAATACAAATTAAAAGTACCATATTAGTCCATCCTAAGAATTTCACATGTATCGCCAAAAATATAATGCGTGACGTTTAAAATTTGCATACATTTCTAAAATCAGCATATTTCAATTATCGGTTGAATAAACGTAGATTATTTTACACAATAAAACAAACTTCAAATTTTGTTTCCTTAATCAAAGGATTCGAAAAGGCACAAAGAACGATATGTATATCAAATTGAATGCTGCATAATAGACCTATATAATACATTGCAGAAAAATTATTTCTAAACGATTGTGAATATTTACAAAACTTCTTGTATCTTTTGGAATATTTGAGACATTAGTTAAAAACTAGTTAACTACAAATGAGACATCTGAAGAACTTTTATTTAAAACACAGCATTTATTTACAGGTATTATGGTTTTATGGTAAAAGAACTAAAAGAAGTAGGGTTCAAGTCAAAAGTTGAAGTCAAATTGGTCAAATTTTGAATTTAAATAACTTTAAAACGTAAAACACGACTCGATCACTATCAAATTTGCGATCAGCCGGTCTGAATATTTTCTGTAATTTCAAGTGGAAGCACGGGCCCGGCCCCTTCGGGGCCCGGCCCGGGAAGCAACTTCCCCCTGCTTCCCTCGTAGTTTCGCCACTGTGGTCAATCATAGAACTACCAATTGATCTTAATCGTTTGTAATAACATGGATCCAGATGAATTGATTGATTTTTGAGTATGGCTTTCCACATCAAATCAATTACATAATATTGAATTATTTCAAGCGTTTGCCATTTAAAGACCAAGCTTGTATCAAAGTTTAGGAGCAGACACTGCAAATCTGCATTCATATAAGACCAAACAAGATCAAACTCCTGTTCTGGTATTCTCGTATTGAACTGGTGCGGAATTTGAAGAAGAAAAACGGGGATATCTGCTTCTACTCTAAACCAAGTGGATTTCGAATAATGCATTACAAGTAGTTTACTCTGTGTAAATTTCAGAGCTATAGAATTTGGTTGTAATTCAATCAAAAGTACTAAAAATGTATCTAGTTGTCCAAATGGCCGTTGAAAGTTTTCGTCGATAGTTTTGACCCAATTGTCAAGCAATGGGAGGCAATTTTCTTCCGTGTGTTTATCCAAAACCAACAAATTTATCTGAGGTACTGATATAATGGTCATGGAATATGGAACGAATTTGGTATATTGCATGTGGGACAAACCAAAGTTATCGGGCCTAACTTGCCAAAACCAGATGCCACTATTTCCTTCATTCCTCCAATCACAGGTTTTAGTGGGTAAAATATCCATGACAACCGTACATTTCCATGGACGGTTTTTAGAAGAGAATTTTATAAAATCAATTTCGGAACAATGTTGATAAATGTATTTATGTTTATATTTTTGCGGACCGCCATATAGAATTCTAGAATGTTTGCATTGAAACAAGTGATCTTGTTCGGCTGAGAAGTCTAAAATAAACGTGTTGTTACCTGAATTCGTGTATATATTGCCTATCAAATCTACAACTGTACTTGAATTAGAATTTGGTAATTGTAACTTGAACAGGGGATGATGAGTTGTTAAATCAGTGTTGAAATATGTTATAAAAGTATTAATTTTAATTGATGGCTCTTGGAAGTGCCTTAAAATAACTGCACGTTCAAGATTTGGGATATCCATGAACTGGTGATTATTCACTTGTATTAGGCAATTTTCAACAGGCTGCAAATACTTGTTCAAATCGGTACATTCCAAGTGAGAAACTAACAGGTGAAATGTAAAAATACGAGAAAAAATTTTCCGAGGAAATATTTTTGAAGGCATGGTTTCTTCTTTAAATTAACCAAATTTCAATTTTATATGGCAGAAAAATTATTAAAAACGAATTAGTCTGGACTCAAAAGTATTGTAGTTTCCAAAATGATATTGTAGATATCTGATCGGAAAACTTGAAGTGTTTCTCAAATGTAGCTTTAAAAAAGTTCCCTTACGGCAGTGATAGTTATAGAACTACTAAGTTTTACCCTTATTTACACGTAAGCACACGTATACGATAATATTTGCTAGGGTCTTGTAAAAGTTTACGTGATCGTTTATCATGTAATATCCTGTGATGAATTGGATACTTGTTTTTGCTTTTTTTAATTAAGAATTTATCTGAATACAAAATCTAAGATGATGAAAAAATAGCTTATTTAGCACTATAACTTTGTCCAGGAAGTTGGCTTTTTCACAATCACTGGATTAATACTAAAGAGTCTTATATCCACTTATAAGTGATGCTGAAAGGCAAGCGAGGTATAATGGGTATATATTAGCCAGTTTTAAATACTATGTTCAAAGCGGTAAAACTATTGGTTGTAATGTGGCGGTAACGGTTAAATTTTTGCGGGGAAACCGATTCTTTACACTTTTTAATACAGATTTTTTATTTATCTCCATCCACATTGTTTTATTAAAATAAGTATGCATAGCATTTTAAAAACAATGACTATCGAGCAAGCTGTTGTTTTTTACTGTCTTATATGCACATACCATGATCGGAAGTACGATAATAAATAGGCGTCATGTCGGCTGCAAAGGTATTACATATTTGTAATATTTCACAAAAATTAGAGTCATGGATACGGCAGCGAAGGACACAAACGTATACAATGTTTTATCCACTCATGTATAATATTTGTACTGTCGATCTTTGGCTATTGTCAAACTATTGTGTGCTAAACTAAGAAATGAACTGTAAAAATTTGATAAAATGTATTGGGAGGAAATATACTTGCAGGCATTGTATTTATCCACTTTAGCTGAACTTAATTTCGATTTTATGTGCTGAAATACTTACTAGGCTGGACCTCAAAATGTTGTAGTTTCTTAACATATATCTAAGCAGAACTTTAGACTTGTATCTTAAATGTCGTTTTATAACCAATATTTCCGCTAACGGCAGTGTTCGTTATGGAACTAATTTACACCTAAACACAGACGTGTACGTTATAAGTTACCGAGGCTATGTAATAGATTAGCTTATGGGTTATCTTGTAATATCCTGTATTGAATTGGACACTATAATGACTTTTTTTAATTGAGTACTTATCTAAAAACAGAATCCAAGCTGATGAGAAAAATACAGTTTATGTATAGAACTTGTAACTAAAACGACGGAGTATTTTTTTTATTAACAAATACATAAGCTAGAATAAAAGCTGGAGCTAAAAGGTTAAAATAGGAAAGATACCTAACACTGGATTTTATTTATTTTTTGTAATCATTTTTAATAGGTTACTTTACAATTAATGATTGATTTTTCTATAGAAATGAATAGCTTATACATATGTTCACGGCCCAAACTGATAAGCCTCACTACATTATTATTCAAATTTATTATGTAAAATATACCCTCTTTGAAATTTTCTAAGCTATTATTTGCAAAAGTTTTAATCCTCCAGTTCCATATTTCTTAATTTCATTTTTAAATACATTAAGCTCAAATATCAATGCTACTATTGAGAATAACAGTCCCAATAATAAAAAATTATCACGGCAAAAGCTGGCTTCTCGATTATGCGTATGGTATGGATACTGACATTGTTTCGGGAACTATTTTAGAATTTTTCTATACCGTATCGAAATTTGGAGACTTTGCTTACTTAAATTCAAATACATCAGAATAAATTTTTAATCAAACAGAAGTGTTTCTTAAGTGAAGCTTTTTTAAAGTTCGCTACCGGCAGTTATGGTTATGGAACTAGTAAGTTTTTACTTTATGCACACGTAAGCCCACAATTGTATGATCGTATATTCTGAAGTTTTGTAATAGCTTATGTGATCGTTTATCTTGTAATGTCCGGCATTAAATTAGATACTATGATAACCCTTTTTTTAAATGAAAATTTATGTGATCACAAAATCTTCCATAATGAAAAAAATCAAATTATTACCAAGAAAAAACCATAGAAACTCCGACTGATAACTTGATTACCTTTAAACCATATTTTTTTCTATTTAGGTAATCGCACAAGCCTGACTAATATTACAGAGCTTAAAATAAGTTTTAGTCCACTTATCATATTGATTATAAATGCCAAGCCAAGTAAATCATGCATAATCCTGTTAAGGGTAGTCATTTCTTGCGATAAGGATTTTTTTTTAATAGCTGAAAGCTGTTTTTCCTGTTTTAAATGCCGGGTCTAAAGTTGTTTATCTATCGTCTCAGTTGAAATAGTAACCAGAATATAAAATAGTGAACAATTCTAAATTTCTGCAAACTAATATATTCACCGAATGTCCGATAAACGTTATATTTTCAGAAATAAATAAGGATAAACTAAAACGAAATGTTGAGGGATGATAGTCAAAGTCGCCAAGTCTCTCATCGGTTTTAACCGAAGATTTCCAAGGCCGACTGGAAAACCTGGGAGACATAAGTGGGATGGGTTGGGAGGAGATCTGTTGTTGGGTTTCCACCTGTGCAGAGTCATTTCTCTCCGTTGGACCCAGCCTGCATCCTTCGGTTGAGGGACCGGTTACGGGTACACCCCCGAGAGAGTCTACACTTGAGATGGTCTTCCTCGTTGAGCCCAAAATAGCTCTTCCTGATGAAGGTGACATCCCCAAAACGTCGAACAAGCTCACCTGCGATGCCTATGGTAAAGCATAGGCTAACATCTCGGAGATCTTTACGTCGAGATGGTCTTACTGGGATTGCACCCGAGATCGGCTACTATATCCAGGAGTTTGAGAGTTCAATATTCTGTGCGTTTTAAAGAGTTTTATGGTCAATCCAATGTTTGAGTGGATAGTTTGTAACGAGTTGAAAATTCGCATTTGGTCAAATTTAAAAGGACTTTGTATTGTTGGAAATACCCCAGTTAGAAATGCACGACAAGACATTCATATTTCTAAAAGATGTTTTACTTTCTTATACTAATTACGCATGTTTGACAATTATTCCACGAACAGTTTTCGTCATGATGACTTGAAATTTGGCAAGAATTTAGGAAATATTTGGTAAATATACTTTATCACATTTAGATATTTATTCTAGCAAAAAGATCCAACAAATGCTTTGCGTGGGCATTTTTTGTACTTGCTGAGTATTTCAAATAAGAAAATGTCTAAACCAATGATTTTTAATCAGAATAAAGTGGATTATTTTTTTTAGCTTTTTAGATTGTGGTGTTCTATATACCGTGAAGTATTTAAAATTGATCCATTTTGATTTGAGTTGAAACATACATCTATGTGAAGTTTTGTGGCACGTTTGAAAAATATTAAAATTAAGACACCATGATGTGCTTGTGAAAAGTAAAGAACTCCCAATCAAGTGTATAAAACTCAAATCACCGAGCGATTTCGATAAGCTTACCTTGACATATTTTAAGTCTAGTTTTTATTGATTACATTGGTAAATCTTTATGTGTATTATGTATGCTGATTTTAAAATGTTTCTAACAAAATTTTGACAGCCTGACTATTGCTCCTGGAGACTCTTCTCGTTCCTATTTTCCATCAATAAGACGGCTTTAATGAAAAATCGTAAAATGAATAACTAATTAAAAGAGCAACATATAAAATCACAATTGCAAAAAATAGAACACCTAAGCTGATAACAAGAAACATTGTCACGTTATGACGAACGCCAGTAAAAAGTGCAATAGATGATCTTGCTTAACAAATGCTAAATTAGGATTTATGTAAACGCCGTTTAATAGGTTAGTAACTAAGTCTTATCCGACAAGCTTTAATGCAACAAATATGCATTGGAGTTCATAAATACCAATAAATGATAATTTATTAATATTTTAGGAAATTATTTCCAAATTACATTTTCTCTATTTAATCTTTTCGATGTAGATTTGTTAAATATTACATATAAGTAGTAAAATTGTTCCTGGAAAAATTGGATTTAAAGAAGAGTGTCCAACAACTTGATCTGATCAGATAAAAGCCAACCAATCACTAAGCGACAAATATAGTTATATATTGCTGTTGTTTAAGATATGGTACTCGCACGCGCATTCTGAAAATTAAACCTGAAATTGGTTTTGGCGCAACCATATTGGCTTTTAATAGCTTGTACCAAGTAAGCAGCTTCAACATAGGCAAGCTTAAACCCAAATTTGGCTTAGTTCTTTAGAATATAATAAATTATTCAGATCTTGGTTAAATATAACCAGCCAGTCTCTAATTAAACACGTAGTTTTAACAAATCTTTTATTCACATGAACACCACAAATAAACTTTTTCGTATCTCAAGTAAAGTCATGATTGGATATATAATGTTATTTTAAAGTAATTACAAACTAATTTAAAAGCTTTATAAGCAATAATTTTGTTTAAATATACCAATTTCTATACGATTGTGTTAGCGGCCGTACCGAAGGATTTAAGATATATTTATATATTACTTGTATAGGTATTTTGTATTATTATTTCTATTTTTGTATGAAATATGTGTGGTGCAGATCAACGAGTCAGTGGAGCCATAACCCTAAGCCACTGCATTACTTTGGACTTTGTTCCAAACAGGTAGAGAAAAAAAATCCATCGTAATAATAATGTATAATTGTAGATTTAAAAATGGGGCCACTCTGTGAAGAATACACGTATTATAAGAGCATTTACTAAACCATTGCTATAAATAACTGAAATTAACGCGTTATATTTATCATGTAAAGTCTAAGAATATAAATGTAACTATCAAATGTAATATTTTCTTATTCATTTTAAGCTATTCAATGTGCCAAATCCATCAATGACTTCGAAAGTAAACTAAATTAAAGAACCATTTCTAAATTGTGGCTTTGCTCAATTTTTACAGGCGCAGATTTATTCGTTTTTTACTAACGACTTGAATAATTATTGGCGGTTGTCTTACAACCTCAACTTTCGTCTTCTTCTTGAATTGTAATACCAGCTCAAATCCCATTACAACTATACATGCTGAAATACATATTGCCCATAAAATAAACACTTTCCATAATTTCCCTTGCATTTGTTGCTTCAAAGCTTGTTTAGTTCTCTCTGTATGCTCACCTGTTTTCATATGAGTTTTGCTAACAACTCGGTTTCTCTCTTGAACCCTGACAGAATGAGCAAATCCTTCGTTTTCTTTCAGCAATCGAGACAATATACCTGTATCAATGAGTCGCTGGAAGTATCCTGCAATGCGTTCATGATTCGGTGGTAAAAACACCCAGAAACTTGTGCCGACATTTAACAGCTCTTCTCCAAGATAGCACATTGCCTCATTTTCGAACGTTTTAACTCCATGATCTCGTGCAGAATCAATAACATTCATTATATTTATGGAACCTTGCCATTGGCCAGCTATGACAACCTTAGACTTATAATTTGTTACAAGAAATTCCGCCATTTCAAATGGATTGTGGATGCTATCACCAGCAAAAACAGATCTTTTATATAAATTCTTTAGGTAAATAACACCTTCGTTGACCCAACTCCCAGTTTTGTTGGAAACCATTGACGAGATGGACTGCGTTACCAGCGAATAAACGTCCCTCGTCACAGCCGCAGAATAATTGTTGCTGTCCAAGTCTTCAAACGTTTGTAGAGTGTGTTCCTCAGGTGGACTTATCAAACGACTCGAGACACCGCCGCTGTAAATGTCGATTAAAATGCGACTAAGAAGTAACCAAGTGGCAAAGAATATTTTGCTTCTTTTTAGTGTTCCACACAGTCCACCGCTTAATATGGATGACAACAGTATAAGCAAATTCGTGTCAATGTGTTTGGGTCCCAAAACAATGGCAATTAGCAGAACGGTTATGACTGTAAATATCCATGTCGCATTGTCAAAGACTTGTGTGAAAATGTTCATCGACCAAACTGGCTCTCTTTTCCAACGTGGCAAGTCACAGTAAACGAAATTCCAGTTTAAGCCTTCCGTACTGATTATTATTGGCTTGTGGTTGAAGTTTTTGTAGCGTTCCCACAGATGCTTTGGGTTGTAGGGTCTGTTTGAAAAGGCAGTAACGTGAGTGAGAATGGTGACTTGGTTGCTTGTTTCACGGTATTGGGGTTTTGAAAGCAAACTCCATACAACCATAAAATCATGCCAGTTTTTAGTCGCGATCTTGGACACGTTTAGTTTTGCAGCGAGAGGTTTCAAGAGTAAGTAGAGAGGGATACCTTTAAGTCGACTTTCTGTGTTGGGCAAATCTCTAAGACTGGAATACTTCAATAGCTGCTTGTCAGGTATTTTGTAAGCTACAATGTTCATTATATTTAATTTTGCGTAACAATTTTTTAAATGAAATGAAAGATATACTAAATACAGTAAAGTAATAATTGAAGTTTTCATTTTGGTTTTTAACGAGTTAATACATGAAAGAATGTTGATTTTTTAAAGATATCTAAAAGGGTCACGGGGTTAGTTTATGAAAATTTACAGTTTTGAGATTTTCTGAGCCACTTTTTACGTTATATATTCTGTGAAATATTTGGATGTCACCTCATACGACATGACGAAGAAATGAGACATGAACTTATGGCCGTATAACTAGCAAAGTTAGCCATCGGTCAATTGAACATTATTTATGGATATTTCATTATTTCTCCTTGATTAAACACGTGGAGAAAAAAGGGTATCCGGTATATTGACATAATATTAGATAGATTTTTGCACAAATATTGACTAAGACACATCGAGTAACGAAGGTACGATGCGCATTCAAAGTTTACATTGTAGAGTACGAACAAATCTCATCTAAACCAATTTAATATCACTGTATGCAGCAGAAGTTGAATGCCATTTATTTATTTTACTCAAATGTAGACATGCTAAGATTTATTATGTTAACATAGAACTCGGATAAATTTTAAATAATGCAATTTTTCTGGATGGTGCTCACAATGTCGTTCTTAGGCCTTAATGTGGACAAAGCTTAAGCAAGAATATCCGGTGTTCCGATTAAGTATCCGTAAATATGAGGACAGCCAATTGGTAGAATATTTGATAAATATGAGCAGATATTGCTGATAAGAGGTCGTGCTATTAAAACAAGCCAACTGTATATTAAGCTTAAATTAGTTCTGGCGAAGCGCCAGACACACTTTGATATTACTTGAGCAATTTTTATGGGCACCAGCCATGAAAAATTTTGATGTCTTCGATTTGTGATATTTTTAGCGTCCATTATAACTTGGCCTTAAAGAATTATTCTGGCCAATTTTGAACCAAGTTCCTAGCCTATGGTGTGCACAGGGTGTAAAAACGTGTTTGTACCAGAAAAAGTTGTTCCTAAATTCATAATTTTTCTGTTTTTTAACGAAATATTTTTTACTTGGCATAAAGGTTAAGACTGATGTATGCTTTAAAATAGGGGGTAGGAAATTTTGCTCGACTAAAGTACGGATATTTAGAGGACCAATTGCGTGGGTGGTCAAAATTCAACTTTTTACTTGGGGCTTTAGAATTGTTTTCATATAGCGTCCATTGTGCCTCGTGACAATAGTATATGATTGCAAAAAACCCGGTCTAAAAATATTGAGTGGTATAAAAGTTATACTAAATTTTCCAAAATGACGACACTCGAATTCCGGAACAGCTGACCTAAGAACCCTAGTATTTATTTCTACACAGTTGTCTGGCTTACAACCATAGCACCATTTTGATGCTTAGGGTTAGGGCTATTGGACAACATAAGAAGTTTGGTACATACGTTCAACCTGTGCACACAGCGAACGGCCGGACAAATTGGTACCATGTGACGTCAAAATTGAATTTTGAACAAAATGTCACTTTTTTCAGAAACCAAGCCGAATGTTAAAAATTCCTGACGGACCGTTTTGCGGCAATGCAATAGTAACACAATACAGCAAGAATTTTCCAAAAATCTTTAAAAACCATAATTTGAGAAGTGTTTGAATATTGTATGAAACAAATTAAAATTTTATCACAAAATTTCAAAATTTTATTTGGTGTCAAATTTAGTGCATATTAAAGCTCGATCAGTAAATCCAGCATATGAAATGATTAAATTGCTAAAAAAGAGTTTTTTTCATTAGGTACAAAAAATTGGTTTTTCGTTTTAATGTAAACTTTGTAAAAATAAGTATACAAAATATAATCGAATAAACTTAGCACAAATTTATTGCTTCCATATAAATAACCAGATTTTTATACAATTTACTGCGGCCAACATTGATCATTCATCAGCTCAGAAAACGATAAACATGTTTCCTATTTTTGTAAAACCAAGTTTTCGGTAGTTTACGTGAAAAATCGTGCTTAAATTATTATCATGTTTTTTATATACGAAAGTGGTTGATTTTATGTAAATTTATTAAAAAAACTAAAAACTCTCAAAATCAAAATGATAGAAAATGAAAATAACACTTTCAGACGCAAAGTCAAAGAAGGCCTTTACATTCGTTCTAATTCCAACTCAATCAACAAGAACAATGGATTCAATCCACATCCTCAAGAAATTTTTTTCTCGTCACCAAGTTAAGATACACAAGAACATGCAGCGACCACCATAGTAGCAAAAATCGAAATATCGATAAAAAAATTCTATTAATTTATGACAAATAATTTTGTCATCCTGTGCTATTTTGTTTTACAAATTTCTTTTTCATGCGCCCTGATGAAGAGTGTAGTTAACACTTGAAAGCTTGGCAGTTAATAAA
>JAQFZG010003930.1:0-12664 GCA_034695465.1 Entomobrya nicoleti | reverse complement strand
GAAAGGAAAGAAGAACCGTAATATGGGAAACTACGGATGACTTTAATTAATTTTGCTATTCGACAGTATTCATTTACATCATTTTCGTAGTTGGTATTGTTTACTCCAACCAGTTTCTTAATCTGTTATGACAGAATTACGTTTGTTATTGGAAAATATGGACAGTGTTTTTATGACATAAGTAAAAATCTGCTATTCGACGTGTCAAAATATTTTCGGAAAAAGAATGCTGAAGTTGTTATTTAAAATAGCTATTAATATTCAGTGCTCAGTTTATCAAGGCATCTGTTCATATTAATGCCATAGTAAGGCATATTTCAACAAACCTAAAAATCAAACAAGCCATATTTAAAACGTAGATTGACTTTTGGTTTAATATCAAATTTACTTGACAAGTTAGTCGACATAATATGTCATACGTTAAATTATTTTAAAATTATATCGATGTAAGCGAATATATAATCGTTAATTGTCTTAAGTCCAATTCAGAAAACAGTTTTAACTATTCCAGGATATGTGTGGTTGGTATGGCTTTTTAATTAATATCGTGTGCAGATTGTATACTACTTTGATACCATTTTGGCATAAAAAATTAGTTTTATTTATAAGAAGCCAAAATTCTGAATAACATTTTGAAATCAATGTTTGGGCAGACTTGTTCAAGAAAATTATTTTACCGTATAAAGGGTACTTTCATTTAAAAGTTAATCAGGGGATTTTTTTATTTCGAGCACGAAAATATTTTAGGTGCAATTATTTTTTTCAAGATGAATATGTTCAAAAAACTCCAATAAATATTTAATTTAAATCATTATTTTAAATGATGCTGCAACAAATTAGATTAAAACGTTTATTTAAAAGTAGTGAATACTTCAACATCACATAAAAACACAAGTTTTGTAATAATACATTATAATATATACAATTTATTAACTAATTTATATAAAAACTTAACTTACTCTGACAATAATATTAGTAAAAGAATTTCTAAAATAGGGACCTCAGTAGCTCCAGTATATTTAGTACTTAAAACAATCTTAGAATGTAGTAAACATTTAAATTTAACCCAAGACTCATTTAAAATTTAATGAAAACTGCTTACAGTTTTTTTTACAAAAACAAACATCTTCACTAAATACGATTCGTTTTCACATCTCTGCAAGTTGTCTATCGCAGCTTTCGAATTCATGTACACATTTGATTGTGCTTCGATTACACAAATCTGTACTACAATGCTTGCTAGTGATTTGATGAGATAAATTTGCCGCGTGGAAATCTTGCTAGCTATTTAGCTTTTAAAACTCGCTGTAAATTTGGGAAAAGCTTTAAAATATAAGTATTATTACGCCGTTTATCGTGTTTTTACGCTAAAACTTGAAATATTAAATATTTACGCTATTTTATGCCGAAAGCTAGGCGAAAAACAGTAAATAGCATTAAGTTTATTCAATATTATTTTTAATCACAATAAAATA
The DNA here is from genome assembly GCA_034695465.1 of Entomobrya nicoleti. Classification (NCBI taxonomy): domain Eukaryota; kingdom Metazoa; phylum Arthropoda; class Collembola; order Entomobryomorpha; family Entomobryidae; genus Entomobrya; species Entomobrya nicoleti. The sequence continues at coordinate 11,189 of JAQFZG010003930.1, read as the reverse complement.
AGAAAGGAATATAATAAGTTTAACAAAACTGATAATGCAGCTCAGGGCGTGGCATATCAAGAATCCAAATCAAACGTACTATTTATAGTCCAGTATTTCATGCTATTTAATTAAGAAAATCATAACCATTTTCCCGAATGTGCATGCATAATGAAGTTGCTATTTACCGTATTGCTCAAAAATGCAAAGCACATTTTTCATGTTTAGGTCGTGAGCTTGCGTTTATAAGCATTGGGATCACCGACAGCTCCAACGCATATTCGCGTTTGGAAAATTGATACAATTTTCTTAATTAGAATGAAAACACTCGTAATTTTTTTTCTGAATTAGCCAATCCCTGACCTTCCTTGTAGGAATAATCTCAAAAACGTTCAAATTAGTTATAAAACGCGAACTTTTGTTATGCGTATCTGAAGATTGCAAATTACCCGACTGCAGTATAGCTTTAAGTATCCTATCCCCGTAGAAAACACCAACTTACCTAAAGTCAAAACACAGTTTGTTAATGGTCCTCCGATCTCCACAACAAATATGATGCAGGGAACAGAAATAGTTGAAAGCAACATATAAAACACTACCGCAAAATTTCCCCGGAGTGAAAGCCTGTGAGGTTCTCTCCAACGACTTTGAGCTATCCTATTTTGTTTCAAACTACTTAAAACATATACCACATTTACTGGTAAGCGTTTCTTAGTTTGTTCAACCCAGAGCTGTACTAGTCCCGATTGCACCAATCCAGAAAGACAAAGAGAAAAATGATATCCCCCAACAGCAAACTTTTGAAACTGAACTTCTCTAAAAATGCTGTCAAGTGGCTTAGTACTTATATGTAAGTTTTGAGCAAGGATACCATCAACCTTGTTCAAACAAGCGTACATACTCGCTATATTATTGTACGAATCTACAAGCACATGTTTTCGACACACCTTTATTTGCGACAGCATAAATGAAGGCTCCGAGAACTCAACCACTTGCCCATAGTTCTTCGGCTTAACAAGCAATCGTTCCACAGCTGCTACCAGCAATCTCAAAATAGTTACTTGTGTTCCATTTTCATTTCCAAACATTGAAATAGTACGCAGACGTAAATGTAATTCTAACATTGTCATCATTCCATCCGATAAGGATGCCCCTATACGTTTATTTTTTGATGGATTTACCAACTCATATAATTTATTCGAGGGGGATACAAACTCAAGAAGAAGTTTCGGCATCTTTTTCAGTTTAGCTACCATTGATGGAACACTTAAAAGAGTCAGCCAGGTTTGCCAATGAAAGGCAGACACAAAGTCTTTAATTGAAAGGCAATCAGATTTTTTGAGAGCTGTACAGGAATGGAAGTAAAGAGGGAAGGGTTCTTCATGAAGTAGGTCACCATGGAGGACGATACTATGCCTTATTGAAACTTGGGGAAATATTCCAATACCTGCTCCATTATCTGTGCTATAAAATATTGAGGAGTTGACTAGTAAACTGGACATTAGCTCATTTACAATTATTTCTGTACTGTTTTCAGCCATCCAGCCTTTATCTCCAAAGTGAGAGTTTGCCAGGCCATATACAAATACAACCAAGTCTTCAGCTGGCTCGTCAATTGACAAGAGAAGTGATGTTAAATTTGAATATTTAGGTAGATCAATAGGAGTAAGAACTAGGTGACTAAACGACAAAAGAATTTGATTCACACAATATTCCCAGTTGGTATTCGACTTTATTTTTAAGTAGCTACGAACTTGGCAGATAGTTTCAAGTAGACTGAAAATAGGTTTTAGGGCTTTCCTGTAACTTGCTGAGTACACTTGTTGGACTGTGTGTATAAATAGTAAACCCACCACAGAGGTCGCCTCCAGTCGATATAGTAATTTGATGGGTGAAATTCGTGGAAACCAATAACTCAATAAATGAATTTAATTTTCAAGTTCGAAGAATATATTGGACGAATCCAAAGCAAGAAAAGAACTGTGAAGAGGAGTGTATTGCTGGACGTGTATCCAGATCCAGTTATTTTTGAACAGGGGTCTATATTGATTCTGCATGAACTGAATAGAGAGGATCGAAAGCTGAAGCCATCCAAATCGTTTTAAAAGTTTTAAACGTTGGTTCACGAACACGGCCCCATTGAGCACACTGTAATGGATCGATGATTATGAGTACATTGCAGATAAGCCGAGGATGTGGGTGTGATCTAAATTTGAATTCTGATTGTGTCTTGTTCAAAATATACAAGTTTTCTCGGTCTTGATTGCAGTGAAAATGACCGTTCTTCTTGTTAATGTAATAGTGATGTGTGGAATAAACCATGGGGAAAATGGGCGTATCTAGCATATAGTTTTGGGAGACTTTGGCTCGAATTTGGGTTGAAAGTAGGTTGACAGTGCAATATTGAAAAAGAGACAGTGAGTTGGTAATGTTGAGTAAATGTAATGGATAAACGTTTATCATTTTTTATATTTGGACTTTTTTAGTAAATTTGTAAACACAAAATATTCAAATTTTATTTCATCCATTGTCAATTATGATTCTCTTCAAAATTTAGAGTCTTGATCAATATTGCTATTTTCAAAATAATCACATAAATTGAAAAAAAAACTGTTTCACTGGATAAACTTTTATCGCAATTCTGTTTTTTGTATGTTTTTAAAGATAGGATTTAAATATACAACTTTTAACTTACTGTTATCGACGCAAGTTTTTTTTAACTTAGCTAGAAATTGATTGGTCTTGGTAAAAATTCAAATATTTCTAAGAAGTCGCTCAAAATCTACTAAACAGCTTAAAGTTATGGAGTGTAGTAGTTATCTGTATTTAAAAAATGTTGCTTGTGCTTAGTTTACCGCCGAACAAGTCCTAAAACGAAATATACATAGGTACTCACATACTACTAACAGTTTTTCAACTAATGAAATAGATTTTTTTAAGTTACCCAACGACAAAATATTCTATTAAAAATCATAATTAACTTTGAAAATCCCATTGTCTGCATTGAGTGGACTTGACGTAAGTCTACTCTTAATACAACATAGCGTCTCATTTAAGTCTGACTTGCTATGCTACTACTCACTAGGGTACTAAATAAATTCCGTTCAAGTCGGATGCCGAAAAAGGTTTTCTGGGGAAACTTTTTACATAAATAACGATTCTCAATTTATTTTTTTGCAAACTTTTCATCACTAAATTTCTAAAAAGAAACATTAAAGTATTCTGCTATGTTTACCAAAGCATGTATCCTTACCAATGTGTTATGCTTATCCCACAAAAAAGCAAGCCTGGTGTACTCCGTGAACACAAGGTTTTCTAATTACTTTAATTCGTTAGTTCCTCATATATATGTACTTTTTTTTAAATTAAGATGATATATACAAACATTTAATCAAGACGAATCCACACGTGAGCTTATCAAATGGTTATTCCGTTTTAACTAATATTTTGTTATACTATTTTATTAATCATTTTAATGGCAATAGGAGTTGTCTTTATTTCAAAGTTCGAGCTTTCGTCAACTCACCGTTGACTTTTTCAAGAACACATAAATGAATAAAAATAAACTTTTGTGGCATAAAATGTTTTAAATTGTTTTTCGTTTAACTGTTTATTTTCTTTAAAAAAAGCTATAGTTTCGAAAAAATTTAGTTTAATTTGTTCATATTTGTAAGTTGTGTTGTAATACTACACAAATGCATGGTCCATTGTTTCACAAACAGAAGGCTGGAAAAACGGCCAAGCCAACCATTTTGAATTGGTAGACAGACAAGGCATCTTTGTACATCTGAAGATTCAAATCCATCAAAAAAGCTCATTTATTTACCCCAGTAACAAAAAGTTTACTGTCAGCTCATTCGCAAAATTGACCAACGTCAATGGAGTCTCCCTATCCGAAAAATTTATAGCCCCAAATCCTACTTTAATTGGACCACAAGAGTAATAAAATCTCTGCCTGCATTTTCTCTCAAATCTGCCGATATTCATATCCATCTTATTACACCTTTTCAATTTGTTTACCACAGCTTTTGAATTCATGTACACCTTCGACTGTGCCCCAAACGCGCCAATCTGAACGGCAATACATGCTAAGGCCACATATCCAAAGAAAAACGCCGGAATGATATTTCCCTTCCAATTCATACGACTCAAGAAATATGTACAAGATGCTTGTAGAATCACAGCCATAACAGCAACAACACCAGTAATCGAACATCGTTGAATACCGTTCATCATTGAAGCCAATATCTGAATTGTTCGATACAATATTCTAGTCGAGTCATGTTCTCCAACAGGCGCTTGTACTGCCATCTGTTGAAACATATCAATGTACACCAAGTAGTTGATCATTACCAATGTGATAAGGTTTCCAATTAGTGGAGTCACATTTATAGCGAATAGATAGACCCAATTGTTCGCCAGAAATATGAATAGCTTTAAAGGGAAGCCTTTCCAGATTGGAATACTTGTCAGTGATTTGGAACATTCCTTAAGTAACCAATAGCCAGCCAGAGATGTTTGACAGGGATTTGTCCAATATAAGCCATATAGAAATAAATATGGAAATAGAATGCAGAATATTGTGAGTGAATATGTGTAAAGGATTGTGATATACTCAAGCAATGAAATGTGTCGATTAACGTGTTTGATGACTTTGCTTAAGTGAAGGTGACCGTTGATGTAGGCGACAACATTGGGCGCCTCTTTTTGAAGAGCAATTAGCTGAGATAGGCTGTACGGAATGGAGGAGAATATTACTCCAAGGAATATGTTGTCAAGGTAGGAGCTCTCCTCTTGTTTGAGAATATGCTGAATTAGTAATGTGGCGAGAAACAGGCCGGATAGTAGAATATTTAGTGTAAGAAATTGATTTCCACGTTTTTTGTCGTCAATTAGTTGTAGCTTGTTCTCTGTAGAATTCCATTTGAACAAAGATGATGTACTTTGGGCAATTTTACAGCTAAGTTTGAAGAAAGCGATATGGTTTAAAAGATGCATGGTATTTGATTTTAGGGGAAATTTTTTAAGGTAAATTTTGAGGTTTATGTTGTGTTAGGTTTAACGTGAAGTAAGAGACTGAGGGTTTTTTTAAATGGGTTGCAAAAATAAGTTTAGCTTATGATGTAGACACGTCTGTAAAATATATAATGTGTGTTTTAATTAAAATCCACACGTTGATCCCAATATATAGAGATATTTGCGGAGTATTGGCGTCCGATGGCATTTTATACTACGGAAATATAAATGATTTTCTATGTAAAAGAGGTTTTTCATAATTGCTACACGGTTAAGGCGTAATGATTTTATCATAAACGTCCTAAATAGAAATCATATTTCTTGTTATGTTTGGGATTATCGTAAAGAGTAATAGTAAAAGCCACGAGTTTTGACTTTTGAACTTTTTGAGTATAGGAAGTAAATTTTGATAATAAATGTAGGATATATATTTATGTCAACCAAAATAACATGTTGACGTCACACATCAGTTTGATCCTTTTAAAATGTTTTTTTTCTTACAACTGACTGCTGTTTTATTACTAAAAGGATTATCTAGTTGACAACAGTAATGAAGTGAAAATATATTTTAAACTAAGCATATGCCAATTATAATTTTCTTTAAATACTGACCATTTTGAATTTGATTTGGATAGCTAATTTATGTTTCAAATTTACTGTCTGGTATGTGCATTATATATGCTGTTATCTGTTAAAAAGAATTTAGTAAAAGAAATCTTTCCCCACCAAATTTAATTCAAAAAGTATTAAAAATATCTTAAAACTAAAACTAAATACTCAAAGTATGGAAGGTGTACTTAAACTAATTATTTATTTAACAATATTTCATATGCAAGCTTTCAGCATGAAAATCTTAAGCTTCTTAGGGAATTCGTGTTTACCCAGGCCCCAACGAGCATAGTAGGTAGAGTTTAGAAAGCCATGCATATAACATTCTGCTTCACTATAATTATCGTCCGTGTCGTTTACATTTTTTGATTTTTCTCTTAATTGGATTAAAATAATATTTTCTAATACTTCTACATAAAATGTAGTCTATAACTCCTGTTCCAGAATTTCCAACTATTACAGAAATCTTAATTTCAACTAAATCCGCTAATAAACCAACAAGTAGAAGCAATTCTTAGATTACATTTTTTTAACATGGGAGGTAAATGGGAGTGCTCACTCATGCATGCTCGATCGGGGACCTGGAAAGGAAATTCCTGTCGAGGCTTAACAAAATCGGTCTTGTGTCAGCTTTCCCCCCCTTCTTCCCTTTGTCATTTTTGTGTAATATTCCAACGAGCAACTTTCCAAGCTGATCACATTGCATGTAAATTGAATACAAGCATATGTATGAAAGCACACAGAAAAAGACAAGTAGATGGATGCTCTACGTATGTCTACATTGGTTTGTTGTTGTCGTCTGAATTTCTCGTGAAAGGAATACTCAGCTGTTCATGGTCATAGTTATTATTTTGTTGTGATGTGTGCTGGCCAACCAAACATTTAAAAAAAATCCACAAACTCTACTAATTTAATTAGTTTTAATTTTGGAAGTAATATTAATAAGCAGTTGTAGTGGTCACATTAATTTGATTAAAAAAATAATAACGATAGTTCCTACCAAACACTGATCATTTAGGTTGAATTTGGCTGGTTTGTCAACGTTGGAAATTAAAAAGAGGTAAGCTTTGGAGAAATATTAAATAATAATTAATTTAATATTGTTAAACGAAGTGAAATAAATTGATAATTTAAAAGGAAATGAATATTTTACAGTGGTTTTTATAATTAAATGTATTTGTTATTTTGCTGCAGGTGTGAAAAATGGAAATGTACATTGTAAACGAGTCATCTGTTATCAGAGGAAGCCTAACCTACGATTACGAAGATGAAGAGGACGACGATGAAGATGAAAATGTGACGGCTGCCAGGCAATTGGAATTGACAGTAAACAAAATTGTACCCAAGGCAGTTATCAAGGGGCAGTCCAAATTTGCGGAAAAGTTCAATAGAGTTCTGGATGGAGATTTTGTGAAGTTAACTAATAAACCATTTGACATATCTGCGTAGGAACAACAATAAATAACATTGATAATTATATCACACTTTAAAATAAATTAATATTAATATATATTCCTTATTTATTTATTTTAGAATCTGGAAGCCAAGTGTACTTATCAACATTCCTCCATCCTCTAAACCAACCTCGGACCCAAATCTAACCGGAACTGTGAGGCTTTTAGAAGATCCTACCAAAAGTGCACTCAATTTTCTCCAAAGGCTGGAAAACATTTTTGACCCCCAAAATCTCTCATTTCGACTAGAGGTGCCACTCAATCGAGACCGGGATAATAGCTACTTGATAGTCAATAATATAAAATTTGATAACAGTCCAGGAATTTGGAAGGAAGATTTGGTAAATTTACCAAGTACAATTCTAAGAATTGGTCAAAATCCGTACGGGGACTATTTTTCGGGGAGATTAACATGTATTCTTACATTAAATCAAAGTGCTGTTGACCAGGTGGAAAATATGTATGCTGATATTTTACATAGTGGTCCAAGTGAAACGAGTGAATTAAATAGGAAATTATTAGAAGATGCGGTTATTAGTGATTTGGTAATTTTAGTGAAAAATGGCAAGAAGATTCCGTGCCATAGGTCATTTTTGGCGTTGAGTAGCCCAGTATTTAAGGCAATGTTCGAAAGTGGAATGCAGGAGTGTAGGAAAGATGCTTGTTTGGATATGGGGGAAATGAGTGAGGATAGTGTGAGGGCTTTACTGGCTTATTTGTATTGTAGGGAAATAGACAAGTGTGTTTTGAGGGATTGTGATGTGGCGGTGGAACTACTGGAAATTGCTCATAAATATGATATAAAGGAATTAGTGGAGAAAGTGAAAGATTTACTGATATTGAAGCCAATGAGTTGGTATACAGAAGAGGCTGGTGTAAGGGTGGGTTCATTTGTGGAGAAAGTTGGGGAGAAAGAAAATGGATTACGGGAATTAAAGGAAAAGGCGGATTGTGTAATCGAATTTGGAGCTGGTGGAAATACAATGGACAAAGGAGACTGATGAAATTAATTACTATATATATTTGTATAGCTAAATATTACAATATCAGTAATTTGGGAACATTTATTACTATTTAAGGTTAACTAGGCTTCAAGTTAAACGTATTAAGTTTCGTTTTTTGTAATTTTTTCAAGAAATGTTAATAAAAATATATTAAATGTGTTCATTATTAAATAAACTTATTTGTAAAGATAAACGCTTCGATTTATTCTGAGTCTAAAATATTTATTTATACTTAATTTGGTCAGAATTGTATCAGGGCCTCGTTTAAAGATATAACGTGTTGGCCTCTTAATATTTAAATTAACATTGAAGGTATTTTGAATAGCTTCTGAATCTATATTTTCTTTACCGAAGTCTAAACATTGCACAATTACAATATATTTTACCTTTGTGCTTTATTTAAAGCCAGCTGAGAATGATATGTGAAGCGAAATGTTTCGGTTAAATATAATACTGATATCAAGTTTAATTTTTGAACCTTATTAAAATTAAATCGATTAGTATGATAATGGAAAGCAAAAACAGTTGAATTAAAAACCGCTTCAAGACAAACTGTTTTAAATATAATCAATTAAATTAATCCTGTTCAAAAATGCCTTTTGAACCTATTTTACCTAAGTATTATATTTATCCGAAACATTTGGGTTCATGATGTCGTGCTCGGGTGGCTTCAAGTAAACCACAAAAGCAAAATATTATATAATTATACAACAATTTGAATGCGAAACATATTATGTATTTAAAAACAATTTAAATTTAGGCAAATGAACAAAATTTATATCTAAGGGACTTTAGATAAGCAGTTTAAATCAACAGCATAGTCAAACATTTCTTACAAAAAATAGCTTCTTAGAATTTAGGTATTATTATGGTACAAAACATTCAGTATTTAAACCGCGAATTACATAATTATTTTATTAGTAAACTTTAGTCGCTAATTTAATTACATATATTTTTATGATACTTATATTCTAAATACACATTACATACCGAATTTTAAATAATGTATAATTATGTAATATTTTACATTTGTGGTTTACTTGAAGCCACCTGAGAATCATATAATGAACCGAATTGCATCGGATAAATATAGTACTAATGTCAGAATATTATAGGAAACATTTTTGAACCAGCGAATAAACAGTCTTCAAATGATACCAATTGGTTGGTTTATATACTGGTTCATCAAAGAGGTAAAAATAATGACTTTTGAAACTAATTTCACATAAGCATTATGTTTATCTGATGCATTTCGGTTCATTTCGTCATGCTCAGATGGGTTCAAGTAAACCAAAAGGGTAAAATATTATATAATTATACAGTATTCAATAATTGGTACATTATATGTATTATTAAAGCTTTTAAAAATGTAGATTTCAGAAGTTTAGATTGAAATGGACTTAGTTTCCAAGTTTTACACATTATTTAACCTTATGTATTAATCCCAATAAAACCCAATCAATGGGTAATATTTCACGGACTTCATTTAGCGGGTTTAAAGAGTGCCTTCTGAAATTTATTGAATTATTTTATTTATTAAGTTTCTCCAATGCATTATCGGTTCATTATATCATATATATGTTGAAGTGTATACATTTTATAGATATTTTAAATGGCTTCAAAGTACATATTTTTTACCGAATACAATGTAATGCATAATTATATAATATTTTACCTTTACAGTTTACTTGAACCCAATTGAGTGTGATATCATGAACCCAATTGCATTGGATCAATATATGTAATCCTCATCTCAACTTTTTTATATAATTTTTGAACCTATTTAACATGAGTATTATGTTAACCCGAAACATTTGGGTTAATCATATGGTGGTCAAGTGGCTTTAAGTAAACCACAAACGTAAAATAATATATAATTATGCAAAAGTGGGTGTTCGGTAAATAATTTGTATTTTTGAAGCTATTTAGATTAAATAAAATGTAAACAGGAAATATTTAGCGTTTAAAAAAAACGTAGTCTGAACCTTACTAGTTTAATGTATTAATTTAGTACAAAAAAAACTTACTGAAGTTAAACCGCAAATAATATGCTCCTTTTATTAATGTACTTGATTAAGATTAACAAATTAACTAAAGAATTGACTAGCTTTTTAAATTATTTTAATATTGTGTACATAAAAAAATATTAAATGCCTATTTATTATTGAAAACGACTTTACACATTTTATAAAACACTACTAACTACTTTATTAGGTAAAATTATTTTTTTTTACAAATTTTCTGATGAAGACGCAATCTCTCTTTAGAATATTTTAAGAGATTGCAATGTTTACAAGGCCAGTAGTATTTCCGGTGCTTCTTCTTCACATGACTATGCAGCTCTCTCGAACATTTAAATGTGTTCTCTTTTGACTTATCTTTCCATGGACACTTTATACACAAAAATGTTTCAATTTTTTTAATCATCCTTTCCACTTCCTTTTTGGTCTGAATTTTCTCTTTAATATTCTCACTTTTAGTTAAAGAAATTGACGCTGGAGGGATATTCTCACTTTTCTTCACTAGACTCTTATGCACAGCTATAAAATGTTCGGAAAGGTGTTCCGGAGCTAACACCACCTCAAAACAAATCGGACACTTCCAACAACTCGTAAAATGCTTGGCCTTTAAATGGACTTTTAATTCCTCCTCCGCAAAATATTTAATTGGGGCTCCTCCTCCACCAATTGAGGTAGATCGTGGACAAAATTCACACAAAAAAGTCTTCAACTTCACATCTGGCTTGACGACAGCTACCTCAAGAGTTCCAACTGGTTCCAATGGTGGCGCTGCTGTCACATTAACTGCACAATTTTCCCCCACCACATTTTCAAAAGGAACGAAATTAGACGGCGGCGGAGGTGACGCTAAAACTTTTTCCATCGACGACACCTCCACTTCCGGATGGGCTGGTTCACAATCATAAAAATAATCATCCCCGTCATCCCCACCTCCTTCCTCTTCTTCGGCCACCTCCACCCTATTTATTTCTCTTGTCTCCTCCACTATCCCCTCCACTTTATTTCCATTCCCTTTCCTTTTAAAATTCCCCCTTGGCCTCGGCGGCCCAATCCCCCACTCCTTCCTCAACCTCTCCTCCTCCTCCTTCACCTTCCTCTCCACCCCC
>JAQFZG010003929.1:0-12667 GCA_034695465.1 Entomobrya nicoleti | reverse complement strand
TTACGTAATCGACCCCAACATTACGTAATCGATCCCAAACATGACGTAATTTCAGCCAGACATATTTAAAATGAACAGTTTGTTTTTTCGAGAATCCTATTTAAAAGTTTTACGGGGTTTATTTATAAAATTGCAGTGATTTGAATGAATTAATTATCATTTGTCATTTTGCTCGAACTTTCTCCCATAATCAAATTAAAATAATTGTTTTTCTTTGAAGTTTTGTAGAAAATGTTGATTCAGCTGTAAATGTTTCGTTGGTTGTACTTAATTAAATGTTCAAATAAATCTCGATCACAAAATATCAATCAAGTTTTCCTTATAATTTTTTGGAAAAAATTAGCATCTCCATTTGGATTTGCATCTAGTTTTTCCATATGGAAAAGTGTAACTTCTTCTGTCTTCTTGAATTTTATTGGCATTTACATTTGCGCAATAATACTGATTAGCACTGTATGCTTAACAATGCAATGGCAAAATAGTCCACCACAAATGAAATAGTTCAGTTAACTTGTTGCATATTTCATTTTTACAATTTCATCTTTCTCAACTTGACAACTTTTGGAGTTTGGAGAGAATTCGAGTAATGAATTCGTCCAAATCCACAACTGAAGCATATTAACAAATCCCACAATTCCAGTGCATCAAAACTGGCAGTTTGTTATTGCGGCAGGCAAAGTATCAAATAGAGTATTCGTGCATTTGGCACAAGAGGAAAGTTGTGTCAGGTGTACAATCTTATTGACCGGAAGTAGACAAGGGGTTCTAACTTGGAAGAAAAGAGAGGGACTGACGCTCATGTCGTTGAATGAGCTAACATGTTCTTGCACTCCAGCCATTCGAGGAAATGGAATAGTTGGTTGTTGGTGTCAAACGTGGAGAGCACGCAAATTGCAAAATGGTGAAGCGGAAGTTGGAGCAAGTTGCCATTTTAAAGCAAAAGTAGACGAATTATTTGCAAAATTCTATAAATAGTAACTTGTCAAATTGAAACTTAATTTAAAATAAATAGTTCTTTGTAATAATTGTTGTGTCAAATTTGTGTGTGAGAGGTTTACCAAATTTGAAGTAGCATGCCAGCTCAGTGAAAATAAATGTTTTAGTAAAAACTCGGATATTTTGGTAGTAGTTCAAGTGGTGTAAATATATTTTGGTGAATGTCAAGAGGGATAACAATTGACTCATTTTAAATAAATTTGATATTTTAATTTATCGTCAAAATTGTATGAGTCATAAAAAGAACGCCGCCATTAAGACTAAGCTCGAGACGAAATATAAGATATGAATTTATGGGAATGCTTGAAACTTGAAAATAAATAATTTGTATACATGATAGTCATATATTAGTTTTTGGGGCGACTTGAGATTTTATTGTTTCATTTTGAACTGCGCAGTGCAGTGCACCAATTCTATTCAGTTCTCACATTTAAAGCCATACGGATGGAAAATTCCGCTTGGGACGAATTTAAATGAAGCATCCATTTGAATTAGCAACTTTTCAAATCTTACTGCGTACCTACTAGTATGTACTGCCCATTGAAAACTTTATTGTTTTTTACTACAAATTTCTTCAACAAATCAAATTTTATAACTATCAAATGTATTCATGGCTTTGCAAATTTCTTCGTCAGACGACATGTATTATTAAACTGTGATAACTGCAACAAAATCAAAAATCTTCAAAAACCTTAAAAAATGAGAATGAACGTCTGAGCTATTGGAACGGCGGCTTTATATACCTTAACAGAATACCCGCCATGCTTTCTTCGTCGCTTTTTTATTATTAATTTTCCCAAATTTCCAAGAAACGCAATACATTCGACAATAGAAATACGGAGGATACCTTTCTACATTTGCACTTGGTTTAGTAAGTGTAGCCATAAAAGACTAATGGTTTGACACGTGTGTCATGAACGCACCTTTGACATATGCTATTGTGATCATGAAAACTTTCGGTTGGCTGGACAACAAAGTGGACATGTGTTCATGGACAGTTCCAGTGGAGACCCTATGGACGCCAGCGGCACCCCCATGACCTATTGAAAAATACGGACGTGGAATCCTTCACTGGAGGAGGATTCGCCCATTTTATGGCTAGATTTGACGACAAGATTTTATGATAACTTTGTGGGCGCCTTTCTACCTGAACATTTAACAAACCAGAAAAATGGCTAGTAATTACCCAATCAAGATATCATTACATATAATTAGCTTTCACAAATATCTTATCATCACATTCGAATCACAGAAGGAGAATCTATCTTGTGAACTAGCTTCTCTTCAATTTAGAATGGAAATGTTAAATATGCGTGCAGATAAATGAGTGGGAATGACTCATGTTACTCATAATCACCTTAGTGAAAAAATGCAACCAATGTTTACCAATTTGAACCGGCCATTCCAATCTACAAGCCAAATAAATATTACTTTGGCTGGCTCATTAAGCTGTTGGACCTCTCTGTGAAGACATTACTTCATTTTTCGTTACAAAGCTATAGTCAAATTTTGAATAGAAAATTATTAGGATATTTCTTAGAAACTGTAAAAATGGTTGGAGGTTGCGCTTCATTTTTATAAGTTCATCTCCAAAATAAGCCCCATCACTGTTCTCAGTGCAGCTTCACAACAAAATAGAAGTCTAGGCTGACTTCACACGAGAAGTATGTCCATAAAGGAATTGGGTTTGAATGCGAGTTGTGTGCTAAACGGTTTGCAACTTCAGTTAATTATCGTCAGCACCTCCGGACACATACCGTACAAGTGTCCGGTGTGTGCTCAAAGTTTTCAAGTTAATCCAGCGTTAAAGTTCCACCTCCGTTGGAAACATTTTGGGGAATTTCACATTTGCTGCATTGGAGGCTGTCTTGAAAAAAATGGAAATAAATCCAGCCTCAGGAACCGTCAGCGAATTTGCCAATCAAAATAACAATTTTTGCCAATAGTTTAATTATTGAAATGCTAAAAATGTAAAGAAGATTTAAATAGTTTTCGCTTTTCAATTAAATTAGTAAAATAACTTATAATAAAAATAGTAATATGCTTGGTTAATTTGAAATACTATCACCAACATTGGAAATTTAAACACTTGACACAATTGTAACTGTCATAAGCTAAAATGCCAATAGCCTAAATACTGCACTTGTCTTGTGCACTTGGCAGTTGGTTCAACAAAATGATTCGTTTTCCCAATTTGTCGCCTTCTCTTTCTTCATTGAAAGAAGATGATGACTCTCCACTTTGTTTTCGTATTTGTAGCAAAAGGGAATCTTAAGGTTATAGACTTAAAATACCTGATATCACCGGACCCAACAATGGCCCATGCCAAATGAACCCAATTTTTTTTGTCCCAACCCAATGTCTACCCCGAAATCCATCAAAGCGGAAAAACACATGCAACAAATAAGAAAAGAGATAAATATGAATCAACCCGGGAACTCCAGGACCAGCATAGGTAAAAAGCGACTCAGATATGAGTGTAAATTAATTAGGGATTAACTTAAGGTGACGCATAAAAATATGAAAACTCAAAATTTATTTCTTTTTTCTTTTCTTTCTGTAGTAGATTATAAGAAAAATAAGACAAGGGAAATAAATTTAAATGTTATGTAACATTAGCATTATGAAAAGTGTAATGGTTAGAATGATTATTGTTGTTGTTAAGTTGTAGTGGAATGGGATTTGTTTAGAATATTAATTTTATTTAAAAAAGGGAGCGAAGACACTTACTTCAATTGAGGAGGCCGGTATTGCCATGTTTTGTTATTAAGATATATTATTAATATGAATATATGATATGAATATGTATCATCATCACAGTAAAGAGGGCGGGTCTTTGATGGTAAAAATACACTAGTAATTAAATTAATTTGCTAGTAAAGCTTATATTTTGCATAATATTTGCCCAATTTAGCAGTTTAATGTTACATTTTAAATCATTTACCCATTGCTCATCACATCCTTGAAATAAATTGACATCAAAAAATGTCGGATGAGCGCCCATGATTGACAAGAGAGCGACATGAGACCCATGCTCTTTGTCGTGAACAATTTCACTGTGTGGCCTTATTTTGTATGGGCCAGTACAGTGATTGTTTTCCATCCATTCCTTGCTTACAAAGTCAAGGGTCACAAGAACAAGAACTTCCTTGTCAATTTTATGCAGTAATGCTGCAATTTTCCAGTCTGCTGTGCACCTAAGCATGTTAGGAAACAAGGCTCTGTTATCCTTATCTTCAAATACCGTCAGTATTTTTACAAATCCTGCTGGCAAAATGATGAGATCATTATTTTCCAACAGTATCTCTGCTCCCGGGAATAGCACAAAGTCCAGTTTTGCTAAATAGCAGTTTGTTTGTTCTTTGAACAGTCCGTAGCAGTTTAATTTTTTTTTGCAATTGCATTTGTCGATTTTTTTAATGGTTGTAGCTGTAAGCTGACTGCTGACTGTCCAGCTGGGCGTTTTCGTATGCTGTGCATTGCCTATTGTAAACTTATTAATTTTTTAAAGCACACAAACACAATGTAAAATAATTCAAGTTTAAAAAAATCTCATCATTTGTGTTCTCAAAGCTGTGTGATTGAATTCGAAGTGAAAAGATTTTCAATTTCTCTTGCATTTGGGCCATTCAAGGGCTTCACACACACGGAGCTCTTTCCATACAACCGCCGAAATTACATTTATGTATTTTTATTTATGTATTTATGTATTATTACATATTTTTTGAGAATGCAGAAGTGCATATGTATGCACTTCTACATGTGTATGCTCGTGTCGTTATCATGTGCAAAGTTTTGTATGCATGCGTTCCATTTGTCCACATGTCATGTGCGCCTTGCATGCGTTTTGAGCGCATGCATGCAAGGCATACCAACCCACCGAGGACCAGTTATACTGCTTCGTTCCAGTCTCTCGTCACAGCGAAAGCTGCTTAGCTCATCTCCCAATCATCATCATCAAAAACACCCTTTTATCTCTGCGGTGACTATATACTCTATATACTGCCTTGAAGATAGAATGTATGTACTACTCCCGCACTCGGATTACTGCACCCATCATATAAAATCGACTGGAACTGATAACTGTTGTACACATTCCACATGGGCATTACCGAGCAGAAAACTTTAATCTGATTTATTTTGGGGTATCATGAGACATTGTTGAATTCTCACTAGAGTTTTCCTTTTTTGTACAAGTAATGTATATAATATACTTGTAGAGATAAAATTTAATTTCTAAAATATAAAATTCCTGAAAACTCAGAGCAAAAAAGGCAGAGCTCTCCTGCTTCGTAGTATACTCTATAAATTAAGCTAAGGAAATTTATAATTACATACCCATTTGATTTATGGTACAAAATATTGTTTGAAATTTACATGCGAATTTACGAAAAGATAACTGAGAGTATACTTCCTCGGATTACATATTAATCTACCATTGCTTTCTGTTAGCTCATTTCTATGCTATTCGTTACTTGATTCTTAACCCTACATACAACTTCTTTGCTATTTGATCATCGTCATTCATAGTCACACTGCACTGACTACTGAATATCTATCTGAACAATTACGCAATTGATTCAATCTAGTTGCAAATACCATCCGATTCCGTTTACTCTACATATTATAAAAATCCTAAATCAGATCACTATCATGCCTATACGCCTTTCATTTCCGGTTTTGCACTTTGCACGAATGAACTGGGGATCCTAACCTGGCGACAGGACCAAAACAATTTTCGATTCTGAACTTCTTGGAATTTTATAACTTGGTTAGGAAAACCTTTTCATCTGGTTGAATCCAGTTTTAAAAATATGAAAAGTAAGGAAAGCAGACCAATCAATATCTAATAAAAAATCACCCTTTTTACCTCTTTGATTCCTCTCGATTTCATAACATCATAAAAATACCCCAAAACCTTATTAGAATTAAGATAGGTAGAGATTCTCAACATTTCTCTTTAGTAAAAAATTCAGCTGACAACGAGTCATTGATTTATACCTGTCCAGTGTACTCTTTTCAAGATATCTGTCTTCTTTTTTCTACATTCTACATTCTACTTTTTTAGAATTGTACTGAACCAACTCTGTTCTCTAACAGCTATCATAACACCAACAACAACAAATATATTATATGAAGCTTCTGTGCATACCAAAGGCGTTTGTACTATGTTTTTCTTGTTGTATGTGATTAATGCAAGTCCACACCGAACAACCTTAACTGTAATTGTATCAATGATAGGCATGAATGCGGACAACATATGTTCTCATAATATGTTTATAAAGTAAATGTATTGAGTGAATGATGAAGCAACCAGTTAGACCAATCGATTTACCTTCTTTTAAAATTTAGTGCATCATGTATGTATGCCTGTTATCGAGAATTTTCATTTAAAATGGAATAAAATATAATTGATATGCTTACTAAACTTGTTACTTTTCGTATAATTGCTAAATTGAGCAATTTACACAAAACTAATCAGGTTTTAATCAATTACATATTGATTAATCTTACCGCAAATCACAGTTAATGATATTGCAAAGCAATTCCATAAATAGAACCCCAACCATTCGACATTCGTATAATTATTGAGGGAACAGTTATTTACGCGTAAACGTAAGTAAAATTACTTTTACGAAACCAAGAAATTTTCCCTGCTAGAATTTAAGAATTAAAAATGCCAAAAATAGCTGCCACAAGTGGTTGTGATGGTGGAGATGATGATAGTTATGAGAAATAGTCGATTTATCATTTTAATTCAGGGGAAGAGGAGGAGGGGATGAAGAGGATGATGTATGTACAGCAGTGCTAGTAGTACTTGTTGTTGAAGGTGGTTAAGTTGTAGTACTAGCTAATTTAGTACTTTTTGTTGTTGCTGCTATTTCAGTTGTAGTACTAGCTAAAGTAGCACTTTTTGCAGTTGTCGTCGAAATATTAATTGTAGTAGTAGTTTTAAAAGTTGTAGCAGTTTTAGTACAAAGTGCAGTGATAGTGGTTGAGCGTAGACTTGTAATGTCAGGAGAGGCAGCAAATTCTAATACCTCTGTATACAATCGAAAAATGTACATTAATTCAAACGCAATGCATTGCACCACACAAGTGTGCAACATCCATATAGAATCAGGAATAAATATACTGAATTACATATAATTACATATTTTGATTGCCAAAAACATTACTAATATGTCGTAACAAAAACATAAAATCCTACTTTTCTCGAAAACTATAACGAATTTTGCTGCTTTGGGCCCATCCTCAGACTCTGCTTCGCCAGCCCAACCAGTTTCGTTAACTTCTTTTTGAGCCCATTCAGATCCATTATCTGCTTCTTCAGAGCATCCAAATCATCAATTGATTCTGCAGAGCATCCAGGTCCGTGATCTGATTCTTTAGAGTATCCAGATCCGTCAACTGCTTCACCAGCCCATCCAGGTCCATCATCTGCTTTCTTAGAGCACTCAGGTCCGTCATATGCTTCCTCGTCACATCAAGTCTCAGCAGATGACCTTGAAGAAATGTCCTTGAGCCAACTGTTGCTGAAAACATTTCTGGCCAGCCAAAACAGTCAGGCTCTGTCCATAAGTAACTAATGGTCCCGCCATGTTATTTCTTATATCGATTAAATTGTTGTTTAAGGCTTTCTTAAAGTGGTTAAATGGTTGTTTAACAATTGACACATTTATTCAAAACAGGATAAAATTAAAGCAAGAGTATGTCTAGCGCAATGCTCATCGTAATGTTAGTAATTACTGGCTAACATACAATCATATGATAGTACAACAGTGCAATCATTATCTTTAGGTTTTTATTCTCTATTGTTGTGCTCCTAAATTGTTGCGTTTTAAATATTTAATGAAGCCTTGATTTGTTGGGAATATTAATATGGTTTTTTGGCTCTTCTCATTGCCATTTCCATTATTCTTTGACTGAACCACATTTTGTGATGGCATGCTTAGAGTTACTTTGCTTTCACGATATATCCCTGAAAATATGAAATTTAAGACTTGGTGTCTTGAGTTCTTGCTTACAAGTGACGATTTTCGTAACTTTTTCATTGTCAAAGATATTGTAATTCAGGTATGTAGTTTATGTGTAAAATAAATAATTCGGGTAGTAAACTTTATCGACGACGAAAAGAGTACTAATAATCAGTTCCTCAGGTCAGTGGAGGCTGAAGGTATTTACTGGTCTGATGATGATGAGAGACTAACGTCTATCATCATAGGTACTGATATTTATACCAAGTTTATTAGTAAACACTAACCAACAGAAATACCAACTTGTGGTAACTTATATTACTACAATTTTTATCTAAAATTAATCGAGATGATTACAATATAAACAGGACTTTTTATTGCTCTTTCAAGGACAAACTCTCGCTTTCATGACACTACTGAACATATTAATAATATATATTGTGTACCCACCATATTGTCTTCCCTTTTTGATCATCTCAATTTTAGCACTAAACAGTACTCGTACACTGCATTGCACTCATTGCTATCTCGTTGTTGAATATTTTTCTTGGTAATTGGTACCCCAATTTGTAAGTTATTGCTGGTGCCGTTGCAGTCGCCTTGTCTTCTTATTTTATGTTAACCACTGCTTACGCATAGTGAAATAGATTTCCCTTTTACAGTATGAAGTCACATTAAACAAAATTCCTGCGCTGTGCGCTGGGCTTCTCTGATAGCATGGAACAAACGCATAGTCTGTAACAGTCATAATGATCAATGAATAATTTATTTCGCAAAATACCACAATTGGCTCAATTTATTTATTTTGTTTTTTTGAGTTTTTATGACACCTTTTCTTGGTCGGCATCTTCTTTGGTTGCCGAAATAATCTGCGTGTGGCATGATTTATTATGATTGGTTCGTTGAAACTTGTTAATCAAGTAGCAGTTTGTGCGGTTTGCTTTCAGATTTTTTAAAATGAGCAGTTCGTAAAAAGTTTTCCTTTCCCCATTCCAGCCATTTCGTTACAAGTTTAGTCAGTGCAGTTGTGACTATAGTCACTCAATGCATTTCAATCCAATTATTCTATATGAGTCTATATAATTTTTTTTTATAATTTTGGAAGAGCATTTTCAACGCACTTACACTCCCCCACCTTACACGCTTGAAACATTGTATACCAAGTGGGTGTCATCGTATACTTAATGTATATCATTTCTGATTCAGAAGGGTGATGGAATATAAGCGGTATCTTAACACGGTATAATATATATTTAGTTTTAAGATACCGTGCACAATAGTCAAAAAAGAACTTGCGTGCACAATGTAGAGTTATGAACAGCATTAACAACAGCACGATAGATTCAATTCAATTCAATACACATTATGATTCAAGATTCAAAAACTCCAATTTTAAATTAGTAATTGTAATCGACAACTTTGCAGACACGAGAGCGTCCAAGTGTTCACCTCTTATGCAATGTTCACTCGTCTTTTCTAAATTTTTTATGGGAAAGTCGTTTACTCTTAAATTGAGAAAGCGAACAGGAAACACGTCTGGTAACGACCTTGTAAAATCTCACAGTGGGGAGATATACTCTAAAAACCTTATATTTTCATCCAATTTCACTTTCCATTATTAAAATTTTCACTTATTTTTTCTCATGCAAGTACTTGGTTTTTAAAACACTTCGCCGGCAGCACAATGCTTACAACTTTAAGTAGGGTGACGTGATAAATTAGTTTGTAGTTGCGGCACAATGAGAGGTGGAGGGGAAAGAGGATGGTCGCGACCACTGAACCAGTGAAAAAGAAGCCAGCGGCATATCCGCACAACTTGGTGAAGAAGTGGTGGATTGTTCAAAACTGGACGAGAAATTAGGAAGGACATACGGGTTTACTTGTAATCGAAAATGGGAAGCATTTCTACTACGGGATCTTTTACTACGTTAGTGGAGTGAAAAATATAAACACTGGGTATGGAGGGCAGTTAGTACATTTTTTCAGACGACCGTTGAGGAACCTCTTGGGTTAAGATAGAGCAACCATCGTTGCCAACATATTTTCAGATCGCGTCAAGTAAATAAAAAGAGGATTTTACACATATAAAACTTGTTATAAAAATGGAGTACGACAAAACAGAAATGTAATGTTAGAAATTAATTTTGATTTCTTTTTTGGAAGCATGTTCGTTTTGCACCACTACTGCTTGTGAATAACAGCAAAGTTGAGGGCAAGATTGAAAATAAAGATCCTTATAAAAATCCAAATATACTACCTAATTTCCTAGATAATTTGCGCTGTACTTAAAGGCATGGGACATTCTGATATGTGGTGTTTGCATCCTTGTTGGTAAAGAGAATATGAGCAAACGTGTCGCTTTTCTTAACATAATATGTGGGTGATATGTTAAAACATAAGGGCATAATTGTACAAGTTAGTTAATACCACCTGTTATTTTACAATTTGAAGGAAATATGAACATTTTGTCTTTGTCTAAATAAATGCTAAAATGACAGTGCTAAAGTGTTAGTATGTCAGGTTACGTGATTGCTGTATGTAAGAACAAAAATGAGCTTGACTTTTACTTTTGAAGTTAAAACTTTGATGCCATACAAAACATTTTACATTCTTAGCGTAGTAAGTTGAAGGTTTCATTGGTTATGGTATAGTATGCGATAAAAATATGTCTGGTAAAAATGAAATGCGTAATGTTCTTAGCTGTAGTAGTACAATTAAATTAAGCTTTAAGTGTGTACATTCTGAATCGATGAATGTCAATAAAAACTTCTGGGATTTTTGCATTATTGCCAGGCTATACTTCACTCTTTACTTCTTTTCCTCCAACTCCTTTTCTTGCCATTTGTTCACTCTTTCTTTGAAAGAATCAAATTGCATCCTTGTAAAACAACCAACACACACCGTTTCTTGTTTAGACTTCAAATCTTCCCCTTTTTTAACTTTTCACCTCCACTTTGTGATTAACTAACATTCTTGGTCTCTCCTTCTAGCAACAGTGCAATCTTTTTCTTCGGGTTTTTATTCTCTATTGTTAAGCAAGTTGTTTCTACAACTCTTTCACTCCTCTCATCACATGGTCATTTGGATTTAGAATTTGTAACTCTTGAGTGGCAGGAATTTTTAATGTTCCTTTTTCTTCTTTGTTGATTATTTGTTGGTTGGAACAAATGTCATACAAATCCATTTACCACAACAAAACGTTGATGATTGGTACACCTTTTAGTTCTTCGTGAATTCAAATCTGACGAAGACAAGTGAAGTCTTTCCAGTGAGTCAGTTAAAAAACGGACACATTTTGTGGTTTTTTATAGCATACTTATTTGGGAAAGAAAGAAAGGCAAAAACTAAGATTAAAGAAGTATAAAGTCATACGATTTCAACATTTTGTCTCAAATCTTGTTCTTATATAGAATCGTATATACTTGCCTCGAACATAAAAATACTTCATGATGGAGAATGCGTGGGGCTTGGATTGGATTTGGATTTGGATTTGAAATTGGATTTGTTAAACAAAATGAATTAAAATTCTGTAATAAAACAGATTTGACCTAGTTTTGTAAGTTCGAATATTCCAGAATATGCAATATCATTTGAAGGTTATAACTTCGGTGGATTGGAAGGTGATTCGGATTATATAAAATCCTGTAATTAAATATTTCGGTTTCCGACCGGATGTGTCATTTAAGGGAAAACCCCATTTTTACCTTATATGAACAATTCTTGTAATTTCAAGGGCATTTCATTGATATTAATATGAATTGAATAAAATAAACAGTTTTTACAATAACACACAATTCTTTGCATGGTTTTTTCCAAAGTCTCGACTTTGAATACCTGTCACGGCCACTTACAGCGTTCCCATATGTAATGAAGAGGTCCAAAAAATCTATGAAAAAGTTACTATAATCCTATCTTCCTGTCAAGACTTGGAAGTGAGACGTACGAATTTTATAGTTAGCAATATCTAGAGAGCCTTCATTACCTCCCCGTCCGCAGCAAGACTGATTTTTATTTTACAAACTAAATAATGCAGATGTGTTTTTTAATGTTAGGCAACCTAGTATCTTAGCCGCTAAATATTCAGCAAAAGTTATACGGATGCTTATATAGAAAGAGTCAGCATCCATGAATAAAGTTGAAACTTTTTCATATGGATACTTTTTCATTTCATATTATATTATTATAATATAATCTATACAAATCCAACTTCGATCTCTCCAAAACGCAGAAAAAACGTGGGTGGGGGTGCCGGTTAAAAGTAGCACATTTCTCCAGTTTTATAAGGGCCCTCGAAGAGCTTAATATATCTATTTTCTAAAACTACTCTTGGCTGTTATTTCTAGGCATTTAGTTCTACTAACGCATATTCTAATGTTGGAACAATTTGTGTTAGTTGGTGCAAGAGCCCGAAAAGTACATTATAGAATCTTTCAAGAAACTCCTGTTGCATTTTGTCGAATGGACACATTTTTATCTACAAATGGTCACAACGACTTACAACATAATCAACCATTTCTAAGGACATTCGTTTCCTTTTTCCAGCATTACACTTTTTAAATAATCCGTTGACATTTTTTGGCCTTTTGAAAATCTAAACAAAATATGCAAAAATAGTAGCTTCAAACCACGAACAGTTTCATTGAAAGATAATTTTATTCACATTAATATTATCAAGTAGTCCGGTTAGCGACCGG
>JAQFZG010003928.1:0-12667 GCA_034695465.1 Entomobrya nicoleti | reverse complement strand
AAAGTGGCATTTCTAGCTTTAATCTGCGATCAGGGATATTTCTACTTTGACCAAGAAGCCATAACCCATTTAAAAACGGCTTAACTTCATGTTTTGTAAAGTCACCAGTGAACGTTATTAAATCCGTAATATTCATTTTTAAGCTAACTAACCGATAAACTGTATTTTTTGTATTTTTTGTTTTTTATGAAGTATAATGTAAAAGAAATATCTAACAGTTTTGTGAATCTTTTGAATTTATGTGCAAGCTTGTATTATTAATTTTTGTTTGCTTACCTTATATTTTTCCGTATGGTCCTCCTCAGCAATTTTCAGTAATTCGTCATGTAGAGGTGATGATGGGATTTACAGTTTTAGATTTGATAACAATTGTACAAGGCAAGGAATTTTGAGTTTAAAATCGTCGATTGCTCAAACAAAAAGTCTTCTTTAAAAAATTAAATCGGAATTTTGGGGGTATGAGCGACTCGCTTTGGCAGGAAGGTACGCGAGATACGTTGGTTGGCATCTCCACCAATTATGGATACTTTAATATGTGTGAGAGGGCTGGAGAGTTATGTGTGAGTCAAGAGGAAGACGGCAATCGACTGCTTTATTCATCACAGAGCATGCGCATTTACACACTCACATAATACATATAGCTTAACACTGGCTTTGCAGCTCATCTTAATACAAGTGCGCAGTGCACGTAGACATTCCTCATGAGCACTGAAGCCTTACAGTATAATAACCCTGGCATTACAGTGACGTCAGAGTAGACATTCCTCATCAGCACTGATGCCTTACGATAAGATGATGATGATGGCATCACAGTGCCATCACAGTAGCGATAGTATTTATTTACACTGCGATCATCAGCTCGTAATTGCAAGCCCATTTTTAAAAAAATGGGGAAAAAACTAAATAAATCCCTAAAAAGCAAAAAAAGCGTATAAACCTAAACTCAGTTTATTCTAATAAAATATTTGTTGCACTCATAAATCTTGCATTTAAAATCCGCATTTTCATTGTTAAAAATTTCCACCAAAGTTTACGCTTCTTGAAAAATATGCCAATCATCCAAACTTCTATTTAAATATAAGTGCATAAATCTTTAGAACACGGTTTTCAGAGAACTCACAGTAAACTATACTATAATATGAATAAAATGCTACTTTCATAAATTCCAGGATATAATAGCAATCAAATTTAATAAACTATTTAAGTTACTTTCCATAGTTCACATAAACTGAAGGACAAGTTCACGCCTTTTGAAAAAATACGCCAATCATCGCATTCCTCCTCGATTGCATTTAAAAATTTAAATCTAGTTCAGCTCGCTAAAAGTTTTATCATTAGTATCGAATTAGATTGAATTTCTGCTCATTTGAAGTTGAACGTTTGCCCAATCATGATTTTATCTACGTAATCATGGAAGAAGTTTTGAAACATTTTGGTACTAACTTGAGGCTCCATAATCTATTTATATTGAATTGACGACTACCCACCTAAATGCAAAACCAAGACAACGCGTCATACAAATCCAAAACGATCCATCTAAGCATCGTCGTAGGAAATGTTTATTATTTTTCTCGGTCTTTA
Source organism: Entomobrya nicoleti (assembly GCA_034695465.1). Taxonomy (NCBI): domain Eukaryota; kingdom Metazoa; phylum Arthropoda; class Collembola; order Entomobryomorpha; family Entomobryidae; genus Entomobrya; species Entomobrya nicoleti. The sequence goes on along the minus strand of JAQFZG010003928.1, from coordinate 11,086 downwards.
TAATCTTTCTCCAGTCATTACTTCAATTGTTACCTTCTAATAACTTTACTGATTCAAATAAAGGACACATTGTCCTCACTTGGATTAGTAACTTTGTCATAAATGTGATTACATGTCTGTGGCAAAAACGTCACTTGGAAAAAACTGCCATGGCGACCTGTGTTAACGGCATTCTTCAATATGACGAAATGTATCCTAAACCCGGATTAAAATTTATGGAAAAACGGACATCAGAGAAAATATTCGAGTTAACAGCACACTTAGCAAGATTCACTGCATGGTTTGCCTTTCCTTTTGGATTGATAGTTGGGTTCCCTTGGTCGCAAACACTGAAGCCTTCCCTATTTGGATATTAGCCATTTGAACTAAGACGTTGGTGTCAGCTGTTTCCTTATATATCTCACATATTGTGGCAAATCGCTAGCGTTGGGATTCAACATCTGGATTTGGATGGTTATAGGGCCTAGTGGAATTTTTGTAGCTTTAATGATCTTAATGTTGACTATGTTGGCAATGCGCAGAAATCTTAACGAGTAAGTAGCGAAAATATAACTGAAAATTTAAGATAATTATATATATTTTAAAATTAAATAATAACCATGTTTTGAATATTTAAGGTTTCAAAAAAAATGTTGCCATCATTCCTATGATCGAATTAAACGGGCATACATTTTCAAGCATTTAGTCTATCTAGCTAATCTGATAAGCTCTATTAAAAAAGGACCAATTTTATGTACTTGTATATTCGGGGCTCCAATTTTGGCGTCTTTATGGTCACTATAGTTATTCGGAATATTGGAAAATCTGGTGGAATTATGGGTTTGACACTGCTCTGTTTATTTCTATTAATTGATTGTTTAGTTGTAATAATGTTCATACTTGGTGGTATCTCCTCTGTTTATATGGGTTCATGCAAAGTTATTTCGCATTTGAAGAAACTTGTACGGCCTTTTAATAGATGGGAACGCAGGTTTTATGATGCTGGTCGCCCTTTCAAATTTGTTGTGGCGGAGGGTAAATTTGTTGACGAGTGTACACCACTCGTAGCACTAGACCTTGTTGTAGCGCTTAGTGTTCAGTTGTTGCTCTTGAGTAATAAAACATGAAAATAATCAGAATATAAAGTCGAAATTATGTCTAAGATAGATTTAATAAAAAAATCTTCTAAAACAATTCTTGTACAATATTTAAGCATAGCTATCTTAAATATTACTTATTAATATTAAATATATCACACATTAATATGTTACGAATATTTTAAGCAAACTTTGTTATTATCATAGATGATTTATCTCAATATTTAAAACCCCATAAATATGTTACTAATACATCAAAATTTAATTACATCAAGACATGTATACTTTACAAAACTACAGTTTAGCAAAACACACTATATCGACAATAGAAACACTATAATTCCAATAATTCCTATGTAAATTAATATTATTGGATAAATTTCTTTATACTTGTTGTATTAAAATATTATAATTAAATAATTCACTTTGAAAACATTTTAACAATACTAAACATATCGAAAGGAGTATCGTTAAATTCTTTACAATTGTTTCAGTAAAATTATTCTGGTCTAAGCCGAAAACATGTTCTATCTTCAACATGATCAAACGAAGCAATTAGTCTTAGAAGTTCACTTCTAAATATTTTATTCAGTTTACATGTTCTATCGCAGTTTTTCGTATATATCGTTATAAGACAAGGTAAAATATTTGAATATTACGTAAACATATTTTTGTTTTTATGACGACTGTCTGTCTGATTTAAGAATAAATATTTTCCCAATATTTCAGAAAGCTGGACATTGTATTGACAATTTTGGTCGATAGTATAGCATCAAAAAATATTTCAGTAAATTTCCTATTTCATTTTATGTTATATTTTTGCAATGTTGGTGAGTACACAACTAATATCCGAGATCAGTCAAGCGTTTCAACTGACAGATAGATGGAATTTACATGGTTTTCTTCTCCCTTATTTACTCGTCGAAAATTACAAAAAAGATACGCATATAAATTTTCTTCCCGAGAACTATTTTACACAAGGTATTGGCTCATACATTTTATCAGTCAATTCGCAGGAGTTGTCTTTGGACTCGTTAAAATAAGGTTGGATAGCAAATCAATTTTTGAATTTTTCGTTACAGGATTTATTGTGGTAGCGTCAGGACTAATTTCAGTAACTATATATTTTCATAGGGTTTACTCTAAAGACTTAGTTGACTTTCTAAACGAGCTGTTAAAATTCGAGCAAAATAGAGTAATAAATATTTCAAACCAAAAAGAGCAAATATTTCGCACTTTCGAAAATAACTTGGAATGTTGTGTTGTCAAATGGGTTTGTAGGTTAGTAACATTAGCATTTTTGCTAGAAAGTGTTTTATTCGCGTTAAGTATTAGCTTGTTTCCCGATGTTACTTGGAACTGGTTGCCGGAATATCTTGTTTATATTATATTTCCAAAGAATTGTAGCTTTATTTTAACTTGCTTGCGTTCAGTAATACTGTTTAGCTATAGTTATATTGGGCTACGTGTTTATTTTAATTTTACAATAATCAATATCGTCGTTAATTTACTTACTTCAACATACTCCATATATTCTGCACTGGTTACTTTTCAAAGGTAAGTAAATATTTTACCAACAACTCACTCTTTTGAATATATTGAATTTACTTTAATTACAGTATGACCAAAACATTTTTCTTTTCAGAAAGATTTGCTCGTCCAGTTCTGTGCATGATATTTTGACTGATCTGCATATTTTTCGTGAAATACAACTTTTGGCGATAGTGTATAACCAATTACATCGATTTCTACTATTACCGGTTTACATAATCACTGCTATTCTAATATTCGCTTGTTCTACATTTGTTATAACCACTCGATTTAGTAAGCTTAACTTACTAGCTTTCGTACTTTTTGCAAATGGAGTTCCACCAGGTGCTTCAATAATATTATTTTGCTTTCATTTCCCAGATTCAGTTTTCCGTAAAAGTAACTCCTTATTAATGAAATGAAAGGGGAGAATGAGAATTTTTGGAACCAATATTACGAAAGATGAAAGATTCAACTTTCGAATATTAAGGAAACATTTAAAAGCCATGCCTGTAATTAAAATATACTTTTTTCAAAGAAATTTCTTTGAAAATTTAACTCCTTTGATTTTGTTTAGGTTTTCATCGAGAATGGCTATTTATTTAATGTTAATGGAAAGATAGAAAAATTATACATATAGTTTTATCGTTCGTGCTTAAAGTATGTGAATGTAACAAAGCTGTTTACAAACTGTACTGCGTAATTAAAATCGGCGTTTGAAACTTGGGATAAAAAACCATATAAAAAACCCCCAGTTTAATCCCTCTACATTTGAATCGAGCAGAAAAAGCTATAGCATTAGCTATATTAGCACAATCCAAAAATCTTTTCTTAAAGCATGGAACCTTAGGAAGAGGAAAAACTTGATATAATTGCAATGTTCCTGTCAGTTAACATATATATTTAACATGTATTTGAGTAACTTGATACTAGCATGTTAACATGGCAGAAAAATAAATAGGACACTTTATGAAAATGCAATGCAGCCAAACCTCTAATATGAACGTGTTTTTTTCCTATGATAATTTTGTGTGTAAAAATAAAATGTAAATCAACTCAGCAATCAGAATACTGGGTTCAAATATTTCCCCAAATTGCCAAAATTCCACATTATTTACTGTTTTATCTTGAATTTAAATAACTACTGACTGTGTCTCAAGACGAATTATAGTTTTTTGCAGTAAGGTAATCCACACATTTATGTATCCAAAAAGTGTCAAAGTTCTGAAACGGAATCAATGTTATTCAAATATTCAATTTATAATTTAATTATTTCATAATTTTTGAAAAAACCGACACCGGAACACCTCAACAATGTGTTCAATGCACTATAAAGTTTTGCGAACAATAAAAAATAATTAATAATTATTGAACATAATAAGTCCATTTCATCTATTTCTCAACTTTACTATTTATTACCATGCCGTAATATGTTACAGAACATAGGATTCAGATATTTGTAAAGCGTAAGCTACTTTATTTGATAAGCTGTAAAATAAGCATTTTTTCACCATGTTTTACAAAAATACATATACTGAATTTGAGCATGTTTTTATAAAATTGGTGTACTCGAGTATATTTCCTTTCATATGATCCACCATGTTAGCATAGTCTCAGAAAATTGTTTTTCGAAGAATGGAACCAGCTCTAAATATATAATGAAGCATTAGGCATTCCTTTATTATAGCAGCGACTGTAATAATTTACATCGCGCTCGTCAGACCTTATCACCATATTAATCCACTTTTTCTTTTTATCCTTTTGCCAATCTATATATTTAATACTACCAACCATGCCCTTATATATTACAGAACATATCAGACGAAAAATATATATTTGCAAAGCGTAACCTACCTTTTTTGAAAACCGGATAAATAAGCAGTTTTTTTATTTTCCCATTCTCGCTTTTAGAAAACTGATTATATAAAATTTGAGCATGTTATATAACAGGAGTGTGATCAGGTAGGTTTTCTATAATCTAATCCACCATGCAGTTTTATTGGGCTTTATTTGGGTAATAAAACCCAGGGTAAAACCCATGCCCAACCCCCTCTTACGCAACCCACCTTGTCATGGGTAAAATGTTTTTTTTTAAATTTAAAGCATACCATATATATATAAAGAATGTAAAATTCTGATATCCAACTACCGATTACAGCAATGGATATGATGTATATGAACATTTAAGTACGCTTTTGTACGATCATGTATGTATGTATGTCAGAATCGACAATAAAAAAATTGCCATTTAAAATGCATGTGACCTTATGACCCCGGGTCAGGGGGGATATTGGGTTCAGAAATGCATTCCGTTTTGATCAGCTGATGATCCTGCACGAGAATCGAGAATAAAAAAAATGCCATTTAAAATGCATGTGAATTTGTGACCCCCATATCTCCGGTCAGGTTCGACCCCCGGGTCTGAAAATCAATCCCATAGAAGGTCTTGACCTAAGTTGTCTGTGTGCCAAGTTTGGTGTCCATTGGTCAAGTAGTTTTTGAGAAATCGTGTAGACAGACACACACACACAGACAGACAGGATAGTAATCGCATCAACTACCTAGCTACGCAAATCGGTAGTTAATAAAGTCTATATATTGGAACCATTTAAACTATCTTTTAATGGTAATTTTTAAGTTAGCCCATAAAACCCATTTTTTTTCAATCAACCCATTTTACCCATGTGTGGGGTTTTATTCGTTCCCGGGTAATATCTCACTCTGGATAGAACTAGCTCTAAATATATAATGAAAAATTAAGCATTTCTTTGTTATAGCAGCGGCAAATATCCGTTACATTACGCTCATCAGCTCTCATATGCTGGCCACCTAAGTTCAAAAATTCAAAAGATGACTAAATAAAATAATACTTTTTTAGTCCGAGCACAAAATATTCTTATCAAATATTAGATAGAACTATTTTTAAGCCAACCATCCATAGTTGTGTTAGGAAGACGGTACCCTATTTTGCATCAAAAGGTTTCCAGAAAGCATATACTAAACGATAAAATAAATGCAACATACCATATCAAAGCAAAATACAAATAAAATCAATCAATTATTCAAGTAAAATCCATAGTCCGCATGATATCAAGCATAGTCCCAAGCTCATTGAAAAAAATATCCAGTCATCATTTTCCATCGCGGTATCATACAGCATTAGCAGGTCTAAAGTTTTATCCCTTGTGTAAAAGCTACCAAGCCATGGAAGAAATTTTTAAACATTTTGGTACAAACTTAAGGCTTCATGGACCCCTACAGTCTATTTCTATCGAGTGGACGACAGCAATTCTAAATGGAAAACCAATAAAACGCGTCATACAAATCCCAAATAATCGGTCAAAGTCAAGTCGTAGGAAATTCCTAGTTATTTTCTCGGTTTTTATAATAATTCTCCAATCATCTCTCCAATTGTTACCTACTAACAGGTTTACAGATTCAAATAAAGGACATATTGTTCTCACTTGGATTAGTAACTTTGTCATAATTATTGGAACATTTCATTGGGAAAAATGCCATTTAGAAAAAAATGCATTAGTAGCCTGTATTAACGGCATTCTTCAATACGACATGATTTATCCTAAACCACATTTAAAATTTTGGAAAAAACCTTTGCCAGAGAAGCTTTTCGAGTTAACAGCACACTTAGGAAAATTTACGACATGGTTTGCTCTTCCATTTGGATTAATAGTTGTGTTCCCTTGGGCGCAAACACTGAAACCATCTCTATTTGGATATTGGCTGTTTGAAATAATACGTCAAAAAGAAGGGGCTGGCAGTTTGCTTGTATTTCTTACTTATTGCGGCAAATCCTTAGCGTTGGCATTTAACATCTATATTTGGTATATAGTTGGACCCAGTGGAATGTTTGTGGTTTTAATCATCCTAATGTTGGCTATGTTGGCTATGCGAAGAAATCTCAAAGAGTAAGTTTCCGATGTATTCGATAATTTTTAAAAATATTTAAAAGTTAAGTTTATACAAATATTTTCAATATTGAAGGTTTCGAAAACGATGCTGCTATCCTTCCTATAATCGAATTAGAAGAGCATACAATTTCAAGCATTTGATGTATCTGGCCAATCTAATGAGCTCAATTAAAAGAGGACCAATTCTAGTTACTTGTGTATTCGGCACTTTAACTTTGGCATCGTTATGTGTCACCACAGTTATTCGGGATGTTGGTAAATCTAGTGGAGTTACTGGTTTGACTCTGCTCTGCATGTTTCTATTTATTGATTGTTTAGTTATTATATTGCTTATTCTTGGTAGTATTTCGTCTGTTTATTTGAGTTCTTGCAAAACAATTAGGATTTTGAAGAAACTAGCATGGCCGTCTAATCGATGGGAACGGAAGTTTTATGCTTCTTGTCATCCTTTCAAGTTTGTCATTGCGGAGGGTAAATTTGTGGACGAGCGTACACCATTCGTCGTTTTAGATTTGGTGGTGGCACTTAGTGTTCAGTTGTTGCTTTTAAGTGGAACAGCATGAAACGTATTCGAAATATGATGCAGTTGTACGAAAATATTTGATACATGTAAATAATATATTTAAATATACAAAACGAATAATGTTATATAATTATGAAATATATGTTGGGGCAAAACGAGCCCAATTTTGCTAAATTCAGTCATTTTCGAGCAAATTAAGCAAATATTGTAAATTTGTTATCTAGTTTATCTCAAATCATGAAACCATATGGATATGTCACTGGTTACTATATGATTTCAATATGGTATATATATTTTACAAAACAATGAGTTAGCAAAGGATACTAAATCGATAATAGAACGTCCAATAATTCACTCGTAAAATGTTAGTTGTTAGTAAACCACACTTTATGACAAGCAATATTTTAGTTAAATGGCTTACTAAAGTTAAATATCTATGGCCTGCGTAAATTTGGCAGTTATTATCTTCTAAAGGGTGCAAACTAATTAATGAAGGGAGGTTGCTTTTGAAATATTTAGTTTACTTTCATAAACTTGGGCTCATGTTCGGTATTATCTTAATAAAACAAGGTAACTTCATTGAATATCATGTTTAAAAAAGTATTTTTGTTTTTACGAAGGATTTCTGTCTAAATTAAATAAGAATGAATTTTCTATCAAAACATTAGCAACAAGATACGGTTTTGAGAAGTGTGGTGTGTGGTCGAAAGGTTTACCGTACAAAAATATTTTAGTAAAATGCTTATTTTTAAACGAAAACGATTTTATTTAAAAACAATTGTAGCTTTGCTTTAACATGTTTGTGCTAAATATTACTGTTCTGCTAAAGCAACGTTGGGTTACGATTTTATTTTAATTTCACGATAATCAATATCGTCGTTATTTTCATTAAGTTCGCATAATTTCATTCAATTTAAACTGAGTTGAAAGCTTATTTTAAAAACATACATAGTAATATTGGCTGATTATGTAAATTTAAGTTGTTGTACAATAAAACTAGTAATATCAAAGTGTAAAATAAATGAAATCAAAATTTATTTTAACAGTAGTTTAAGTGGTTGGTTTGGTCAAAATCAATACTTTAAGATTTCGTGGTTTGGATTAGAAATTAATACCCTGTATTAACTCTTAAGATCCCTCATCATTTCAACTAAATGCTCTATCCCGACTATCTTTCCCAAGGAAATTGCTAAAGATGTTTTATTAATTTGTATCAAAATTGATTGAGTTGTCCAGAAGTATACCTTTAATCCCGGTACTTGTACATACTGAGTAATCGATATGGAAACTTGAAGGCCATCATTTCCATTTGATAGCAGATCCTGTGAAAAAATAAATTTTTTATTGAAAAGTTTTTATTATTTAGACAAACATTTAATCGTCATTAATTCCAAATTTGTAAACTGCATACCTGTGAAATTTTAATTTCAGGCTCAGGTGTTTTCGGAACGCTATCTGCTCCAGACATCGTACAAGCTGCTATAAAGTTTAGAGTTGTCACGGAAGTGTCACTTTTTTGATTGTCATCTCTTTCATAATAGTGCATGTCAATATCAAGCACTAGTTTGGGTTGGCCACAAGTTTGTGGATAAGTAGAAGGAAACTGGCACTTTTTCAGGATTTTCAGATTTTTTACAATATACTTTTGCGTCGGGTACACCACCACATGCTCGAATGTCACAAACTTCGGAAGGCTCTCTGGGACAAGTAACGTTCCTAAACCAGTAGGTGAAATCAAAAACTTCGTCAGCATCACCGTACACAAGATGTTGAAATGTGTCCTTTTAAAATTTTATCAGTACAGTTAAAAAATCGCAAATATCCTGTTTATATAATCAAGGATGTATAACTCTTGTACTTACCACAAGAAGAAAGAAACTTTTTCCAAAGTGAGCGTCATTTTGACTTCCAACTAAACCAGCAAGACAATTTCTGCTGGATAATTTTTCAGCTGTGCATACATTTATAACGGAAATGACAAAGATGATTAATTTTAAAATGCTATTCATTTTTTAATTTGTACGACTAATTCAATAATTAAAGTAGGTTTAAACACCGTAAAAATTCTCCGTGAATTATTTCTACTTGATAAACAATTGTTGACAGATCTTCCTTACAACAACCAGTTTTCAGACTAATACAACATTTCTTGTTAAGTTCCAGTAATATACTGAATGATAGAAAAATGTGTATCATTAACACTTTTATTTTACATTAATAATATTAAGACACATGCCAGAATACCTTGCTTGAAAAACGTTTCCATACAGAAGTTAATTTATTTACTTATTAGCCTTTTTGTATTCGATTTGACTTTCTAATGCATCATGTTCGCGTTATGTGTTGTGGAAAAATTTGGGTGAATATTTTAAGGTTTTAATACAAAAGGTGCATTTTAGTGTATAAATCAAATGGTTCCATAAACATACCATCACAAAAACTGCTGATGATTTTAGGTACATGTGTCAAACATTTTTTGTGGGGGTTGGTGTACGTTAATTTATAATCTGCTGTAGAGATTTATCTATGCAGAGCTTATGTGATTTGAATCCCGTCATGAAAGCAGTAATAACTGTCAATGCCTAAAATTATTGATTTTTTAAACCTCAAATATACAACAAAGCAAACACTCCTTTCTTTAAGCAATTTTAAGATATTTATGTATAACGTACGTACATTGTGTTAAAAACACATGAACTACTAATAGAGGTCTTTATAGCAAAAGTTTCCGGTATTGCGATTGCAAAGTAGTTTAGTATTATTAAACTATAAAAGCTTGACAAATTATTTTACTGGATTCTTTTAATAAGATAAATAATGTACCACATGAGTAGAAGAAATCAATACTTGTCAAGATTTTATTTCTAATTTATTTTGTATCGATTATTGATGCATTGTATTTGTAGCTGAAATTTATGCCTTGCAAATATTTGATATTATCCATTGTTAACGTTAAGCTTTAATGCATACATATTTGATACATTGATTTTACATGGGTCAGTAAAATATGATATCAACTTAAGCTATACAAGAGAAACACAGCTTTAAAACTTAAGTTTAACATATATTTATTTTCAAAATAAATATAAACTTTAAAAATTAAACTGAACCAAGCAGCAACATTGTCACAGTATTCCGAATGATATCTTCGCAAATATGCAATCCCAACGTACAAGTAGCCATGCCATACGGTCCAAGATTAAATCCAATAGTTTTACAAGCACATAACACCTTATTATCCACTTTTGTCACAACAACTTTCTTCCAATATACCTTAAATATTTTAGAATGCCTGTATGGAAAATCTGCCAAAAATGTGAGCATTAGTGCAAGTCCAACACAAATCATCGTTATCACCGGGGCAAGCATATACATAAATATATTCAACATGGTATACATTTTCAGCATCATATACGCACCAGATGATGCCAGAAATATTCCAACAAATATAAGTATAGTTAGAAATTCGACAACGATATTATTTCCCAACACTAAAAACACTTGCATTGTTCGAAATCGTTTGTAGCACTTGGAAAACTGAAACCGGGTTAGTCCAGAGAATGGTGATTTATAAAAATGTATTGTAGGCGAGAAGCTAACAATTCCATCTAAAAATACGAGTATGAGAAGTAATAAAGATAGAATCGACGATACAACGTAACTCATCACAAATAAATAGAAACACGAAGCCGAGAATTTTGTTATTAAACTGGAGCTTGAAAATAACAACTGAACTGGCTCATATGGAATAGCAAATGGTAATAAAGTAATACCAGATCCAACGATGTAGCATGCTATTGACAAGGAGTAAGCGACAAGTTGCTTAATGGAAGCTTCTCCGAGAAATGGTATGCAAATAACAAAGTTTATAAACGAAGTGTGAGATGAAACGTTCCTGCTTTGTTTGTCCTCAAGATGACGATTTTGATTCAGAGTATATTGAAGTGCAATATTGTGCTGGTTTTCCGTATAAAATGCGGCAAGAAATATGGAGGTAACGGTTAAATAAAATACGTTGACTATTAGTT
>JAQFZG010003927.1:0-12668 GCA_034695465.1 Entomobrya nicoleti | reverse complement strand
AGCATAAAAAACTACATAATAATTGATGAATTTCATATGAAAATTTTCTGATCCATTGTATGACACCCATTGTTAGTATATTAACTCAAACGAAAAATGTGCTTATTACCTTTGAAATATCGATTTTCATAAAAATCCTAGTAGCAATTAATTTTCTAATTACTTTTCAAAACGTGTCAACAATTTGGTCTTAAATTAGTTTTGTCGCTATAAGCACATTACATGGTATAACGAATCAATAATTTAAAATAAAAAGTATGGATTTACCATAGAGAGCGAATAAGCAAGTTTGATATATCTACTTACTTCTATTTACTAAACCCTCTTTTTAAAAGTTGGTTCAAAAAATAGCAGAACTAAACCTTATTTATTATCCTGTGTTTAATGTGGTAATGCTATTTGTATATTACGACTATCTTTGCCACTTTAAAAGTATACACATAAACCCTTTGTCTAAGTGAGTAGGCCCTGGCATTTTCGTTGAAAAGTTCAACCAGTTTTCATCTTAATCCAAGTTTATTTGCACGCTCGCAAAATATTCATACAATTGAATTTAAGGCATGGCTTACATTTCAGCTCTATTGCGAATATCGCTTACACTTTTGATTTCGAAGTATATTTCTGTCAGTTCAAAATACAAATTCGCTAAAGCGAAATACTACATTAATATCACATCACTAGAAAATCTTAACCCTACAAGTTTTCAACAGTATTTTTATGATAACAAATTCATGAGTTATGTTTCAAAATATGAGTATCTTATCTACCATCTTTACAAAAAGAATCTTCCAAATCAAGCGTACTCCCCTGTGAAAAACCTTGAAACTATTTTAAACAAATTTACTAACGACAAATGTCTCATTGTCATCAACAACTTTCGGGGAATTGACATAAGTCCATTTGAATATACTCCTAAAATTCTAAGAAAATTCACCTTGTCTGTATTACATCACAAACTAGATATGTTCAATAAAACTGATGAATATTTTGATCTTCTTTGGACACCACCTGGATTCTCCTATATTCAAAACGATACAAGTGACATGCTACAAAAATATATTTCCGAATCCCGCCCTAAAGTTTCTCGACAATGCCCAACTTCTCAATTTTTCTCACCCTTACACTTTTTTACTACTAAACTCAACATTTGTCATTGCACTTGCATGGACATGGACTTATATTTACGAGCTTCTAGACCTTGGCAATGTCAAATTCAAGTGGACTTAAATCCCCCAAATTACTTATTGGAAATAGGAAAGCCAACCCATATATTTGCAAAGCATTTTTACTCAAAGGGAATATCCTTTCTACCAAATGATATACCACAAATAAATATGATTGTTCATTCCGATAAAATTATGTACAGTTCAGGCAAAATTCAACGCTGGATTAATCGAAAGGTTCTAGCAAGACTATCCATTCCACAGAAATCGTACTGGAATATGGTAACTGATCTTCTGGTTTTGTCATCGGCACAATGCGTCACCACAACTATGTCATCTGTTTGCCATATAACATCAATGCGCTTACTACTGCCTTGTCTTAACTGTCGTACTGGTTTAAAATATGTGCTTATGAATATAAACTTAGTTTCATTGCAGTATATTTCCAATATTAAAATATCAAATGCAGCTATTCCACTAACATGGATATCTGAAATAGAACAGTTAAGTGTTGAGTTACGAGTTTTTGGAAATAAAATAGCTTATTACACAAAACAAGCCATTGCAAACTCCAAACTGAACTGGATAGAAATTTTGGCAACAAAAAAATTCGTAAACTTTGAAGACGACATGCAAAACCGTCTAGCAATTGCATTCGCATCGTTTGTAATGCACTTAGTCGGCAACGTTACTGTTTCAAAAGGAAATGGCTATCCTTACAACACAAAGTTATGGATTCAGCATGATGCGAGCATTAACCCGGACACAGTTATGCAAACAAATGAGATACTCAGCACTTTGACTTATATTACATGTAGATCCAAAGGTCTGAGCTCATTCCCATTTGAAGAATTTTGGAATGTTTTTGATAACAATGTTTGGATATGGATATTCATTGCTGTTGTGGTACTTGTGCTTGGCATTGTGCGTCTTTCTGGGAAAGCGGCGTTTACAGCCCAAACATGGACGGGTAGTAAGCTGTTGTATCTGATAAAGGTTTTAGTTGAGCAAGGAGACCCCTTTCCAAATAGCTTAAACAAGTCGCCCAAGTTTCGATTTATAATTGCTGGGACACTACTGGCTGGCGTAGTTTTAAGCAATGCTTATAAAAGTACAAACGTGTATAATATTCTAAAACCAAGACAACTAGTTCCTTATGCTAGCTTGTATGAACTTAATGAAGACAATTTTACAATATATGGCAGAGTTGTCGGTTTGCGATATTTTTTTGGATATTTTTGATGACTGGAACTGGATTGAAGCCATGACTAAACTTAAACCTGAAAGTGATCCTTGGCCGTGGCAGCTCCACCTTACAGTTGATACTGAGCCCATAAATGATGAAAGTGGCCAAAAATTGAGTCCTCAAGTTTATGGAAACACAGAGGCTGGAGACTACTATATGAGTCACATGCTAAGAATTAAGATTCCAGATAATAACGTCAGCTTGGAATATATGTCTCTTCTTAAAACACTTTTTACTGCTGTACCTTATCCGAAGCTTATAGAATTCATAATGAAACCTATAACTGCTTTAGCATCTATTCATAAAGTTGGTTTGATTCCACTAGAGATTCTAACAATAGATCAGAGAATTAATTGGGAAAACGCATTCAAACAAAATCTGTTTGATCGACAGGATGAATACTTGTGGGGAGAACTAGAAAAATGTCCAAGTAAATCAGCTTGGATGTTACCTGAGTATTTAGCAATACACTACAACAAGTTACTTCAAAGTAAGGATTTATACTCACATGTAGGAATAGAATCATTTGCTCAACAAAAAGTCAATCTTTATCTAAAAGGTTGGATTCCCATTTATCTTCTGAAAAGAATTAGATGGTCAACAACTGGAGGCGTTTTGGAATGGTTAGAAATTGCAGTTGGAAAGTCGGAGGCTAAAATACTTCAACCTTCTATCCCACCGTCAAAACCAAGTAGGGTCTGTATTTTTAATGGAATCTTTCCGAGTTTGGCCGACCAAAGTGTTTTCTGTGATAGTCGGATGTCGGCTTGTATTTCGTTCAAAAAATCCATTCCGAATAAAGTCTTAAAAGGTGGGTTTCGAAGCACAAGCATTGGGTGCATAATTGTGCGGTCATTTAATGTGAACGTAATTATTGATATACCTTGGTCATTGACTGCATGACCTTCTATATTAGTGATACCAATAATACCACTTTTAATACGACAATATTTCCTGGTTAAGCATTCAGCAATCATGCTTATCCCAGCACCAGTATCAACGACTGCGTCGTAAGTTTTATTTTGGTAAGTCGTTTCTATAGTAACGGGTGGGATTGTCGCATATATTTGCTTGGAAGACATGTCTGCATGTCCGATGAATCCTGAAGCATATACAGAAGGCCTGTTGGTGGACTGCTGGTTTTCAGCTTTATTTTCTGATGATTCACTGAAGTCGTTTTCGTCAGATTCATCTGAACTTTGGTCTTTTATTATTTTGCCAGGGGACTTGTTTTCCATACGTGACTGTCCTTCAAAGGGAATTTTTCGCTTGTTGTTTGTTTGTGATTTTTTTCTTTGTGGATTTGATTGGGATTGTTTGTCGTAATCTTTATTTTGGTATCCTTCATCTCGGATACGGTCCCTGCATGAGGCAATATAATGGCTTGTTCTGCCACAATAAAAACATCTGTCTTGGCGGTATTGTTTACGACTATAATTTTTGTTGCGTCTTCTGTGACGTTGTTCTGGTTTTTGCCTAGAGATTATCTCAATAAGCTTTGATGCTATTCGGTCAAGATCTGATTTTTGATTTGGGATTTGTGTGGGTACAAGTTCTACGGGTTCTGGTTTCACGGTCACTGGAGTATATGTGGGTTCGTTATGGTCAGCATCATGTTCATTTACAAGGGTTTCTAAGGCGGCAAACGTGCTGGGTTTGCCACGTGCCAAAATGTATGATTTCGGCTCCTTTATCATATTATGTACAATGAGGTCACACATATCTTTTTCTGGAAGGTGGGGCATGCACCTGGTTACTCTGTATTTCATGGTTTGAATGAAATGTGAAGTTAGCTGTGACGGGTCTTGCATGATGCCCGCCACATCCCAAAACTTCATACGATCCTCAGGGTTAGCAGTTTTCATGCTTTGTTGAAAATCCTTTTTAAATGAATCCCACGTGACTGTTGTATCTGCGATGGCAGATTGTCTGCTATTCCACCACGCAATACCGGCGGCGCTAGGTAATGCGGCAGGGAAATTTTGTTTCTTTTGTTGGTCATCAAAATTGCGGTTAGATGCCCATACTTCATATAAGTACATGAAGTTTTCGCTAGAAGTGTGACCTGTTTCTGGAAAGAACTGTGGGAGAGGATCATTTGTAAACGTGACGTGTGTAGTCGGCATTTTGCTTTTATTTAATTGCTGCTGTAGCGTTACAAAATCTTAAAGGGGGAGTATGTGAGGCGATGTCGTATTTCTCGATGTTAGGCTAGATTATCTCTTTTGGATAATTTCTACTAGGGGTTGCTTCCCTATCAAATTTTCGGCAACAGTATTGTCCTTTATGTCACCGCTACTGCTTCTCTTGGCAGTACGAAATATACATGTGCTACGTGACGTATTTAAAAAGAGGAGATGGCCTTTATATCATCTGATACGAACAATAAATTTTATCACGACTGCAACTTCCACTCTTTGGGCAATGCATGTGATTTACATAAAATACACTTCAATATGTATAGTAGCACGGATATGCCCTAACTGGATATACAGTATAACTTTGGTCTGGTATTAGGGTCTTGGGTATAAACATACGCATCAGTACTGGGTGCAACTACATAAACAGGCTACAGCATAGTGAGTTAATTCGACTGATGCATAAAACTTTTTTACTTTGAACGTTTCTTTGTCGTCCAGCATTACTGCATTTATTCTCGGGTTGTAGCAGTTTAATTCTTTATTCCACATTAAAAGTCATTCCAATCACTAGTAGTTCCAGCGGTGCATCATAATTCATAATATAAGGGCTTCCTATTTTCAAACAGTTTTCGCAGAAACTTCGAAAAACCTCTGCTAGAAATTTGAAATTTTTAAGTAAAATTTCCAGGAGCACGATTATCGAACCCGTTATCTCCACCAAAATTGTGTTATATTCTGAAAATGTGTTTAACACAATAATATGAATTAATGGAATGACATATGCAATATGGGATGAGATGGTGTGTGACATGCAAGTAAATAAGCCCATATGCATCATGAAATAAATGTGGAAACTACAACCCGAATACGTTGCACCTTGTTGGTGCATTTATTGACGTGATTCATATTATGAATCAAATTATCACCAATTTGTGGTCCAAGCTTGGCATTCACCAATCCACATGCCCCTAATACAGCTCCAGTTGGTTTACAAGCTCTAATAATTTTATGTTCATCCTTATTTTTAAAATGTCTCCGCCAAAACCTCAAAAATCTTTTGGAGTTTTCATACGGAATATTAGCAAGATATGTAAGCAATAACGCATATGTAAAACATATGGCTAATATAACAGGCATAACATTTTTATAAATAGGAAAACGTTAACTCATCCTTTTACATTTGCATAATGATTTTTATTTAATTCCGTGTTGGGAAGTACTTTTGAATTAAGTAAGCTATTGTATGCATTAAAAATAAAACAAGTAAAGCAAACCTGTTCAAGAATAACTGTAATGCATAGGTGAATCAAACAAAATATTGTTAAAGATATTATGGTTTGACTTCTAAGTCTATAAGTCTTGGCTAAAATTTCGGGTTTTTATGGTGTATTTACTTAACACGTGAAAGTGTATTTTGTGTATATGGGGCATCATGAGACAAAATACACTTTCACGTGTTAAGCAAATACACCATAAAAACCCGAAATTTTGGCCAAGATTTATAGACTTTATAGTCAAACCATAGTATATACATTAATTAAATTATGCAATGGTCTTTGAATAAAATAGCTTATATAATTTTATCTGGTAATATTCTGTACCACATACACAACTTAATACTTAAGCTTAGAATTTAACGTAGAATGTGATCAACGAAAAATGTGAAAACAAGCAAGGTAACATTATTTTATATAAAACATTGATGTTACATGTAATGGTGTAGTGACTTTGCTAAATATTCAATATGTACCTAATAATACAAATTATTGTCTGTAGCTAGTTTGTCTCATTCTCTCTTGGAATCATACATAAATAAAATCCGAAAGCAAGTCGATTTAGTTGCAGTTTTAAGAATATACCAATTGTGGGCCGATATAAAGCGAGGAGACGGCAATCGAAACTTTTCTGTAGATACATTGATCAGAATTTGGAGAGCTTGAATTGAAAATTCTGAAGGCATGATTGTGAAATGTTTGGCTGGTGTGCTGTAGAACTTAAGTTTATTATATGATATGGTAAAATTACGCCCATATATGATGGTGAACTTGAACTAGTGAACTTCTACATAGTGTCTGTCTAAACGGATTATGTTATGTACGGCTTCATAAATAACAAAAGAATGTAAAATTCTGATATGCAACTACAGATTGCGGCGAAAGACGTGATGTATATGAACGTATATGTACGTTGAAGTACGCTTTTGTACGTTCATGTATGTTTGTATGTCAGAATTGACAATAAAAAATTCTCGGGTCAGGTGGCGATATTGAGGTCTGAAATGCATTCTATTTTGATCATCTATTGATCCTGTATAAGAATCAACAATAAAAAAATCCTTTTAAAATACATGTGACCTTGTGACACCATATCTCGGGTCTCAGGGGGTATGGGGTAAATTCATTGCATTGTGATTAGCTGTTGATCCTGTATGATAATCGAGAATAAAAAATGCCATTTAAAATGCATGCGACATTGTGACCCCCATATCTCCGGTCACGTTTGACCAACGGGTCTGAAAATCAATCCCATAGAAGGTCTTAACCTAAGGTGTCTGTGTGCCAAGTTTGGTGTCAATCGGTCAAGCAGTTTTTGAGAAATCGTGTTCACAGACACACACACACACAAACACAGACAGGATAGTAATCTCATTAACTACTTAGCTACGCTAATCGGTAGTGAATAAATATTTGACTAACATAAAACGCTTGGTTTCAATATACACGATAATAGCTGCTCCGTATATTCAAGTTCACCGTATAACTTTTATAATAATCACAGAACACGCCGCGTTCAGAAATTTTATTATTAATGAATCTGATAGCATAAAAAGCTCGAAATGCCGTAAGCTCTAACTCTTTTCAGACTAATTTTACATTCCAGTATTTTGGTCGTGCGATTGAAATCATGATTCTATTCATTTTTAAAATGCTTTGTTTTACGTCAGAATCATGGTCTGACACTTGAGTTAAGTGAGATAAATCAGTTAATTTACACGTGTTTACCATATATTCCATAATTTGGCTCAATTTTTTTGAATTGGCTTTATTAAACTCGTTTCGCCACGCATCACTTCCACAAATAGATACAATTCATGATAGGCGTATAATTATTAAGTACAATGTTTGATATAAAACTGATTTTATTTGTCCTTATTTTAGTTAACCCTAATACCCCTAGAATTGTACTAAGGGTCTACTGCCACCTAAGAAACCGGACGATATGCACACACGTAAGATGACCGAAAGTTTCGTAGATTTTGCATAATTAAAAGAAGTTGAAAATTAATTTACTTGCTAAAAATAATTTCTTGCCGGTCATAAACTAAGTGCAAAAAGTTGGCAAGAAAATCTAATCATATGATTAGCAAAAGAGTTTTTTGGCTAGACGAAACTCATTATCATTTATTAAAATTTAAGACCTTTTGTGTATATTCTGCATAATCTAAATTCCCAAAAAAACATGGAATTACGATATTACGAATGTGGCAACGCAACCACTACATCAGCTCCTGCATTGATGCTCAAACGTGTCTGGAGAACCAGGAAAAAAGTTCGCTGCAAAATAAACCTTATCCATGACGGAGCTCGTTGTCTATCTATTTTATGAAAACTTCCCACCATTAAGGCGATAGGTGCACAACTTCGGAAAAACACACGTGACCATTTGTCCATTCCTAATTGCTTCGATTTCCCCAAAATTTTGTCGGAAGTTATAATAAAACCACTACAAAATTCCATTATAACGCAGCAAAGACAAGTAGTTACCAGAAGAAGCATAAAAATCAATCCAGTGGAATAAATCGGCAATTGATCATTTACCATTACTAAAGAATATAAGAAGATTATATTCCCAATGGCCCCCAAAAATTCAAACATTGGCCAAATTTGGTATTGAAAGCATTGATTGCTAAGAACCGCTAATGTTTGAATTTGACGATAGGCAGATCCAATATATTGTCTGGATGCAACATTTGATTTATCGTTGATCCTTTTTGAGAGTGAACTAGAGATTTAAAAATTGTAAATATTTAAATAATCGAGCACATAAAATAAAGTCCATTTGTATTTGTATTTAAGTATTTGTTTTCTTACGAGAGTGAATTCAGGTACAACTTAATTTCATAGAGGGTAACTAAACACATGTATGAAAGAAAGCAGGCTATAATCGAAGTTGGCAAGAAAGCTATGAATTGAAATGTGGATGTAAAAAATCTGAAATGATTTGATGTACAGTCAATTTTAAACCAAATCAGTGGCCCGCTACTTTGTAGGCATGGAAACATAAGTGCACCAACGGGAATTAAAAAACTTGTTATAAAAAACATAAGAAATGTTAATAATATAAGTTGCACACTTATTAAATCAATATTCATTATTTTGAATAGTTTTTTATTCGGACAAGTGTCGAATGACTTAAGTCGATACAAACAAGTTAGTAACTGTGAAATTTCCCTATCCTTAAAACGAAGCGCCGTTGCGAAAAATACTGTAGAAATTTTGATAAATAGCAATATCCCGTGGTAAAAAACCATTAACAAGTTTTTTGATTTGGGGATTGTCAAATTGTAGTACGTATCAAATGTGGACAGTAGCAATGATACAAATACAATTGTTAACCAGATGTATGTACTATTTTTCTTTCGAGGTTTAGTGATGACAAAATAGTGGTTATCTTGTAAAAGTAAAGTCAAAATTCCGAATTGGTTTGTCGCAATTTCGAGAAAATTCCCGATAATTTGCATAGACAATTTAGAAGACATTTTGAACCTGCTTGTGTGTCGAAAATGCAAAGTCCATAAATTAAGAAAAAAGCTAGAGCTATCGAACACCTTTATATGCTGAATTGTATATTTCACTTTCTGGCGTCGATTTATTTAATACAGAATTTAGGAAAGCCTCATAAAATATATTACGCCAATAGTGTCAGATGATAGCGTTTCATAAAAAGCGTGAGTTTATTTATTATTTATTTAACCCTGGCAGTTATACATTAAAAAGTGACTTTTGTGGCATTTCAGCCGTTTTTTAAATGCTTAGTAAGTAAACCAAATATGATTTTTTTAAAGAATAATAAAACTCGATAAATGCGATAAATGTGGAGTCCAACATTGAAATAATAAATATATCTTGATATCATAATGATAAAACTATTTTAAATATGACGCTCGTTCAAACGAAGAAAAAGCAAATTAAATAATTAATTTAATCAAATATAACAGTTATATTATTTGTCAATGCAAACTAAAAATACAGATGCGCTGTCATAAATGATGGCTTAAAATACCATTAATAAAATAATTCTATTCCTATGTGAGTTACTCCAGCGCATATCATAGCTTTCTATCAAAACGAGTCCCAGATAAAGTAAAGTTTTTACCCAATCAATTCAGGGTCAAAACAAATTTGAATCCGAACGGATTTTGATACAATATTTCATTATTTCTTGCATTTTGTGGATTTATCCTTTTTAATCGTTAGTTATAATGCTAATGCTAAAATAACAACTTTTTATAGTCGTAACGCTTTAAATATATATTTTATTCAAGAATCCGTATACTTCTTAATTTTGGTTACTATAATACATATGTAATTACAGTACAATATAGCGTTTTAAGTTTAAGTGCAATACTACCATTATACCAAGATGTATATTTTATACAAGAGACAAGTTTGACTTATCAATTTTTAGCATACAGCGCTAATTTGAGAACAGATATTCTTAGTAGGAGACAAATAAGATCAAATAAGACTACAGAACAGAATGCCACTTTCTTTCTTTCCCTCAGTTTTACTTGATATGCATCTTGCAAACGTGTAATTTATTCCATATGAGTAAGCACTGCTATCCCTTCATCCTAATTTTTG
Source organism: Entomobrya nicoleti (assembly GCA_034695465.1). Classification (NCBI taxonomy): domain Eukaryota; kingdom Metazoa; phylum Arthropoda; class Collembola; order Entomobryomorpha; family Entomobryidae; genus Entomobrya; species Entomobrya nicoleti. The sequence goes on along the minus strand of JAQFZG010003927.1, from coordinate 2,254 downwards.
TTAGGCTGTTGTATCCACTCCACCAACCAATGCACTTTTCTCTTTATAATTTTCTCAAACGGAAACAAATGTACACATACAAGCTTTCAAACTGCTGTTATCACAATTAATTAATCAAATATTTAAAAATCTATAGGAATAAAATAATTGTCATCAAACTTAAGTAAAAATTGTGTTTCTGTTAAGCTGCAATTATTTTTAATTGGTCTGTTTTGTCAATATTTTTGGCAGGAGCTACACATTTTTTTTTTATAAAACGTCAATATTTCAAAACCTGTCCGAGCTTCCTTCTAATATTAATAAAAGGATATCTCTGTTCAATTATTATTTTTAGAACAACTTTCAAATGCATATGCTTTAGAAAAAAGTTCACATCAGAAATAATATGAAATATTTCCCAATAATTTTACAAAGCCAGTAACCTTTTCACTAACAAATATTCTCATTTCACGAACCCCTTCCTATTTAGAATATCACATATTATCCGTCCTTAGCATATGCTCTCTACTTCCTCTTAAACTCAAGCAGAGCAACAGGGAACCCCGGATAAAAACCTTTTTGGGAGTTTGCATCACACCGATCTTCACAGTTCATCAGTCATTTTCTACCATCACAATAATAACAAAACGTCCCAAAAAAAATATGTGCAGCTGGCAGGCTTGTGTGTAGAATTGTGAGCAAGTTGAACGCACCTGGTTCTCACGACAAAAAAGGATCTCTTCTCATTCAACTTAGCTCTCCAAAAATTGCTAGGGTGTAGGGGGAGCCTAAATACCAAACCAGTACCACAAACGAAGCCTGTCTAAATTACGAAGGGTGAGTCTGAAGCAAGTACAAATGTATCAACATGTAAGCACGTAAAATAGTAAGCCCAACCAAAAGTGTACCTGAATCAACAAGCACAAAATATTCACAGGGCTCTCCCCTATTTTTCCATCGCCTTATTTTGTACCGAAATTCGGGAGATAGGTAAAAAGGAAGATAACACGATGGATTATGACATAAAGCTTAACGAGTTTCGTGAGAGTACACATTTTGTATGCCTACCACCTATACAAAATGATGATGCGCTTGTTTGCTTTTCGTTTTTATGTTTGGCAGTTGGGTCTCAGAATTTCAAGGGAGCGGAGTGAGCTGGAAAAAAGGGAAGATTTTTGGTATACTTAAAAATGTGCACTAGTCAGCACAATAGAAGTATAATGTTTTAAGTTAAATATTTTCTAATTTATTTGCAGTCTAGTCAATTTGCATTTAAAATTTTAGTCAAATTTTTATCACATAGTTACATAACTGTTAGTGTTACAAGTGCAATAGCAATTTATAAAAAAAGCTTCAAAATATATTGTGAGAAAATGGAGGGAATTGAATATATATTGTGTGGAGACAACGAGCCAGCGAAGCAGTTATTATGGAGAAAAATTGAAGCCAAAAATCGTCTTTTTAAATACGAACATCCTTTATTAAACCCAATGGTAATTTTAAGCAAATTTGTGATAATTTTTAATCGAATTTGTTTAGTTAAATTTTTTAAATGATTATGTATTTAAGTTTGTTATGCCGCGTTAATTATTTTAATAATTATTTATTTTAGTTGCTCACCCAAATCTTCAAGTATGCTAGTCCTACATACACCGACCTCAAAAATTGGCGTTTGGTCTGCAAGCTTTGGAACGATTTGACCCTCCCAAACTGGCGTGACACAGCAACACTGAAGCTGAACAAGGAAACTGAACAACTTACCACTTTACCTTGTTCCAAAACCGGTATTCCCGTTTCCAAGTGTCTCGAATTGCTTGATGATGATTCAGATGATGGCCTACTTCAACTGGTCAAACTGCCATTTAAACGATACAAACTTTGTAATCTTGAGATCGATTTGGGGCAATGTGAACCAAATGAAAATTTGTCTTCAAAACAGTTTTGGGAAAACTTGGGATCCCAAATGAAGTATCTTCACTTGGAACAGTGCACTCTAGTCCAGTCAGCATCTTCAGAAGTTCCAGTGGAAACACTTATTTTGGAAATGGCCAAAAATTTGGAGGAGTTGGTTCTCACCCAAGTGAAAATTAAGAGAAAGGATTACACCAACAACCAGCGACCCAAAAGTCTGGTGACTTTAATCCGAGAACGACCCCGGATGCCAAGTCAACTCAAAAGCCTTTCAGTTGACGGAAAAGTCTGCCCATTTACTATCCCGGAAGTTGTACGATGTTCCGGGAAACTGGAGAAGCTGACTTTGAAGAATGTCACAAAT
>JAQFZG010003926.1:0-12670 GCA_034695465.1 Entomobrya nicoleti | reverse complement strand
ATATATTGACATTTTCAAATCCACAGTTCAACTTCGTATTTTCAAAAACTAAAATTTAGCATAGTGTTAGTGTTCGCTGATAAAGACTCAATGAATATAATAGTTTATTTTGAGAGCATTTCTACCACATTTCAGCTATTTTATTTCCATAAAGGAGAATAAGATGATATCGGCTTTGGACAAGAAACTGTATTTTACTCGCTTCTTTGTGAAAGATATATTTTCGAATTTCCATTTTAGGTGTGTATCAAGGTACAAACCAAGATTTAGAAAAGCCCACATACCAAACTGTTAACCCTAACCCTAGCCACAATGATGCGAATTTATATCGTTGAACCAAATGCAATTGGTTTTGCAATAAGAGGCTAAATCATTCTCTGTGTATACTACGTGCACAAAGACAGTTCACAGGATATTTATTGCACTACCTTTGCATATTTTTACAAGGAAATCTTAGCTGTCATTTCATGCCGATTTTTTCCGCAGCTCTCATTCCGTCAGGTTTTGATGTTGAAATTAATGTAACGCTGATTTTACGAGATAAGACGGATACTTATTAAAGTAATATACATAAAGAATATTTTATACATTCACAAAACCATGTTTTATTACTCCTGTTTGCGTTCCTACTTTATCATTTAATGTATCATCATTTACTGTACAATCAGCGTTAGCTAAAGTAGCAGAGCTAGAGCTGCCTTTCTAGTATTTGCATCGTCATGTCATGTCTGTCACGTTTGTCTGCGGATTGATCACACAGTTACTTTTACACGGTGACGTTACGGATCTTTGAATTCTACCCATAATATTCAGAAACAGTACTCTGTCAGTGCAAAGTCACGTTTTCTCAGTGCCTAATTTCCTTTAAGCGTTCTTCTCACTGAGACGGGCGGCAGAGTGTCAAATTCTGAAGGAGACAAATGTCGTTGCAGAAAACACACCCGTTTTAAATATACGTCCCTGCTATAATAATGCACCTAGACAAAAGATGCACCGCTGAAGGATGTGCACTGCTTATTATGATCTTTCTACCTGAGTAAATTCATCCATCATTCTCTCAGACCTTGTTTGTGCTTTCCTCAAAACTGAATGGGTTTCCTGAAAACTCTAAAATGTGAATGGTAATTATGCGTGTCACTGATATACAATGCAATGCTCTCTTTTGTTTGAATACAAACAGTATTCATTAGAATAATACATGCAAGAACAAACGACTGTCATGAACTTGGTTACTACAATTGTTCAAGATCATTGCCTCACTCTCATCATCATCAAACCTCTATAGCCTACATATTTGTTGTGTTATTTTTAGAATAATGTGTATGCAATGGACTATTATAATCGAGCTGCATTCATTCACTCTCAATTTAGTCAATTTGCTGCGCTACAATACATTTAAAAAGCAAAACTAAACAAAGAGATATTTCAAAGGACCAATTTACGGGAAGACGCGCCAGCATAATAATACACATGGAAAAGTATGTGTTCTACTATTACTGGTGATGTATATAATTATATTATCATTATCTTCCTCGTTTTCAAAAAAATAATTAGCTCATGACACCTTTTTTGGAGGCGAGGCGTGAAAAATACCAGGTAGCAATGATAGAATCATAGAAAATTACAATCATTTTGAATACAACACGAGAATGCTGTATGCATATTAGGTTTGAGAGAAAATTATTATTTACACGAACAAAAAAAAAGCATAATATTATCAAGAACAATGCAATCGAAATTCAATAATGCAATGTCAAATTTTGGATACTAAAGTATGAACTTTGTTTTGTATGGCATTAACCTTTGTTTAATATCAGTATTTTCAAATGTTTTCCAAAAATCTCAAGGTTTTTACTATTTTTTGTCAATTAACAACAGTTAGAAAAATTTAGATTTTCGTAACAAGCAACAAAAATTGCTCTACCTTATCTTTCGAACACTTGAACATAAAAACGATTTTCAAAATCCTTTCTTTTATTTTATGAAAATTATTTCAAATGGAACCAATTTCACAAGATTTAAATGTTTGATGAAGTGAAATTGTCATTCCAATCTCACGACTCCCGTCCAAACTCGTGACAATCAAGAGAAAAATAAACAAGTATTCTTTTTCATCCTCCTTTCGTGCTCTACAAATGGTTCCACATCTTTAATGCACACATATCATCTATGTACGCTCATGAATTTAATCTTTTTCAAGGGTGTCCCTTTTTTGATTGTACAAATGTAAATGGTACAGCCATCGTCGTCGTTAAAAATCGTGCAATTTGCGCATTCTAGGTTAAAATTTATAGGTACTGTTAATATTATAGTGTTATGTATTTATATTTGCGGTATGTACTGACAAAATAAGGTTTATGAAAGTTCTTATTGTTTGTTTTTCCGGCAAAAAAAACAGAAAAATTATGAAAATAATGATTTCAGTAAGATTTGTGTTGTACTAAAACAATATAACAACTACATACATACACGTGCATGTAATAGTAACAATAAAGTTTCAAAAAACAATTGAAATGCGAATAATCTGCAAAAAAAAGACTAGGCAAACGTGGCGACAGTAGATTCTCTAGCAATATTATATTTTCTGTTTGGTGGTTAATATTTTGAATTATTACTCTTCTTAATAATTTTTATTTATGAGTCCTGTCTCCCCAATATTTTACACAAAACTAGAAAAATGGTACATGAAATTTGTACTATTCAAACTTTTCAGCATTGAGATAAATATTGAAACTTCGAGTTAACAAGTTTTAAAACAATGAAAATATCAAATAAAAACAACTAGTACATCTCCAACAAGTACATTATATTGCCAACTTAGCAAAGTTAACTACACGGCAGGGTTAATGAATAAAATGTGTTTAGATTGAAATGAACAGGAAACGTTTCATAAAGCACGTTATTAGTCATTTTAAATCGAACTTTTGATAAATGTAATAGCAGTGAACAGTGCAATTTTTATGTAGTCAACAATTTGAACAAGTAGATAACAAGGCTATAGGCTAACTCTGCATTCTGCATAATAATGATTGGCATGCTGCTGTGTGCAATTGGGGTGAAAACGGTAAGCAGACTGCATTGCATTGTTACACTACCTGCCTTCCGTTTGTCGCGTAATGATTCGATCTCTGTGACTGTAACTGTGAGTACACATCCTTGCCTTTTGCCGCGACAAAAAGCAATATAGTTTTTTTTTTCATCTGACTTACTTTGAAAAAAGGATGTTACAGCCTCCTAACTAAATGACTTGGGTTTATATTATGTTATGTATGTACATGTATACATCTGATTGTGTTTTATTTAATTGGGTGAGATATGCACCTATGTAACTCTCTCGAAATGCATTAAATTAGACTTTAGAAGTATTTGAGCACAGCGGATATTCGGTATTGGCATGTAAACATTATACAAGTGTTAGTGTGTGTTCTCTTTGAAATCGAATTCACACAAGCAGCTTCTGGTACATTTTTATTTCTTTCTTCCTCATTAGCTTGGTTGGACTGTCAAGGGATGTTATACACCGCACAATATGTACTGATTAGATTTTTATCAATAAATAGAAAACCTAACAATGGCACCACACATTCCATTCGATTTTTCATACTTTCAATGTGATTGTGGTAGTGATTGTACTTTTTAGAATGGAAACTTTATGCTGAGAACTACATACTTTCATATAAAAAATAGTATTATTTTTTTCGAAACACAGTAAATAAACATAGATAAAAGGTAAAAACGTGACCACTGGTTTTATGACCGCCTTCCAAATGGGATTTATCTTACAAAACAAACACGAAGCACGGTATTATCGACTAAACACGACAATATCTAAAATCAAAATTATTATACTTCCCCCTTTTCCCCAGCATAGCAGTATGTCATTTCAATAAAATAATAATCTGGTTCGGTTATTAAATTCAAGCTAAAGTATAAAGTAGATAACGATAATGACGATATAAACTAATAGCCAGCCAACGCGTCAAATCACGGAAGAGGGAGGGTATTTGCAAAATTGTATTGCCCAAATATGCAACCTAGAGAAGAAGCCAGTTTGAGTATCCTGTTTACTGGTTACCCAACCATGATCATCATGAGCATGGCGTATAACGTGTGGTGTCGTACAATATGAGAATTTGTTGAATCCACTAAAATCCCGTTATGCTGCACCTCCCTGTCACATTAGCATTCACTAAAGAGTAGAGTAGGTTTTAAAAAAAATAACAGAAATCGGATGAGCTGAGTAGTGTGAGCCACACGGGGCAAATGTTCATTAATATATACAATAACAAGTGGGAATTTGTACAGTATTTTCAATGTTCAAACTATGCCAAATTTTAGTGCATGATGCGCTCATAAATTCATAACTACATCATCTCATCACTTTACTCACGTGTCGTGTGTGTCGTTTTAAAATATGGTACAAAAAACGCACACACATTATAAATTCTTTAAAAAAAATAAAATTGGATATGTGTGCGTTACACCGAGAAGAGGATTTGCATTTGATATGCACAAGACAACAACATTTTTTTTTGCTATTCTATTATTATTACAGTATGATCATCAACACAATATTGCTTAGATCTACTTATTGTGATTATAAGATCTTCTCCGCACGATTTTCTGAAATAATAGTAGTAATGCCCCACCTTCTCCATCATCATTCGCATCATTCATTGTAATAATCGATGTTAGTCTATTGTTGTTTATTTGATGATGATAGTAATCCATTTTCGTTCGTCATATTATGTTTTTTTTTCTACTTTTTCTTATAAACTTCGTGCAGGAATATAGCATTATCTTCTAAAAAAAATTAGACAGCTTCTCGGAGATAAATGTAAAAATAATGGTGGCTAGTACCTAAGTATGTATAAAACATGTACTTGTTTCACGTGCAAAAAAGGGCAAAGGCATGACGGTATCGGGGACAAAATATAAATCCCAAAAAGTACACACAGTCCCGTTCTGTTCACGTTTGCGTAAATATTTATTGCTTTCTGTTTATCAGTTGCAGGCACCATAATTGGAAATTTGGAATAGGTTAAGTATATCGAACAAACGCATGAGTATTAAGTATTTCACAGGAGAAAATTGAAGTGAAAGAATTTTATTTGACACGATGCGAAATATCACAATTGAATTTTTTATTATCATCCATTGTTTTCTATTGAGCTTAAAAGATCTTTGTTTTTTTCTTCTTTTAAATATTTTCAAAATGAGAAAAATAAGTAAAAACTAAATTTTAGTTTGGAAATAAGAAAAATTACAGCAATCTAACGGTATTGCTTGTTTACAAGCGTTACTTTTCTACCTTGTCGTTAAATGAATAAACAACAAACCGACCCGTTGTAAATAATAGCTTGATGCCCTATACATCCATAAAATCTAACTCCTTGTCTTTAATGAGCAACCAAACCAAATTAATATTTCTTCAATGCTCCTCCGGTAGACAACTTTGGTGGTGGGTATTTACTTTGCTTTATAAGGCGCTATAATTATATGCCATTTCATACTTCATTATCGACAAAGAGAGAATCATATTACTAATGATGAGATAATAGAAGCCAGCTACAACTACCAGCTACTAACCGACCCACACGCCAATATATTGGTACACATTCAGTAGTACCTACATACAATAAAAAATACATTTAGGTACCGGTAGTAAGCAATTTTGACAGCTTGCCACCGATGGTGACGTTTTCAACCTAGAAAAGGAAGAAAGATTTTTCACATTGCATTACTTTTACATTCAACCACAATTACCATACACCCGGCAAGTCTTTTACAATGAGCAAAGTGACTCTCTCAATTTCTCAGGCGAGTTAAGCAGCTTCTTATAAGTTCTTGAGGGAATTATAAACTATGATGAGACCTAATTTCTTCGTTGCCACTTCAAAATAAAAAATCCATTCGCTAACTGTTACTCATTTACCACATATCACGTTCAGCAGAGATTTTGTCTTCGGTTATAAGTTATAAGTATACCATAATTTAATATTATGCATCTTCATCATCAAAGATACATCCTGTGTCGTTTTAGCAAACGATTGTTTACATCATGAGGAGCGGTATATTCAATGAAGGAACAACAATAAGCAAGTAAAAAAAACTTACAACTTACAACACATTTTGTACTGTTAAAATAGAGGTCGAACAAATTCATAAGCTATGACGATCATCATCGTCGTCATCAACATCATCCTTAAACATAATCGCTGTCGTCGTGAACATAAAATAAACACATGAAGTGAACCATGCATTGTATTTGTGGCATCATAAAACTGTTGCGCCCATTTTTAATATTTTAAAATTTTAAAACATGTATAATTAAGTGTTTTTCTATACCCAAAAAGTTCTCAAGCCCCTAATTTCGATATAAGACGTTATACGTTTTTAGTAGGAAGTGTTTCATCTCTTCAATAATTAGAACGATGATGACATGGCAAAAAGGAGCAAATTTTTTCCGATTCTAAAGCAAACAAATAATATACCTTCACACAAAGCCTGTTCTGATGACTTTGATTATGATATGACAAACCGTACAGTTGTAGATGACTTTTTAAATCTCATTTTAAAACCATATTTCTCTGAGGACATGTTCCCATTCTGTCAGTGTTCGGTATCAATTGTGAGTGCAATAAAAATAACATTTTACGACCTAACCACTATAATAGTTTGATTTATGTACACGCAATGAAGTGGTAAATGGTAAAGTGGTATACTGTTACTTGTAATAAGCTATTTCATATCATAACTAATTACTAGCTTGTTAAAGGAAACATCTTTATTTGCTTTTATAAATGTAATGATAAACAATTATAAGCAAAGTAAGACATTTTAACTTTTACTGACTAACTAAAAAAGCATTATTGCGTGCTACCATTTAGTCATTTCGAACAAGAACAAGGGAAATAGGAAAGTGTATTTATTACGTTATTTCCCAGCATTAGGGCTACAAATTGGATATTATAAGTGCCTTGTGTCTATAATATTATAATTATTTCGTTACGTCTAATAAATATTTTAACAACATACAGCTGCATAAATTTATGTGTATTTATATTCTATATTTTGTTATTGCTTCCTTTGAAAAAAGTAAAAGTATTGATATTTTAGTACAATCAAGTTGTCCGGCTTCAAAATAGTATTTACGCATGATATAATAGTTAGCACCGAGGAGGAAACGTCTCCCTTCACTCTTAAATTGTGAGATAATTTCAAAATTGCATGAAACCATTATCGTCATTTTGAATCCTGACATAATATAAGAACCTAGCAATAGTAATAATAGTAATCTCAGCTGCAACTACATTTTCTTTTTTGAAGCAGAAATTATCTATTTTTTCATATCCTAGAACACGGAATAAAAATTAAAACTCTAGTCTAGTGTTATCCATATCATGCAGGTAAACTGCGTGTTCAAAAAAATTCGCTGTCCCTTTCTTAAGGTCATTCGAATGCTTGCATGCAAACATAGTTATGCAATTTGATCTTTGTCTCGGAACAGTGGTGTTTTTGCAATTAGTTACGGTCGAGCCGCTGTGAAAACAACATGATCCAGAGTTATTTTTGGCAGCACAAAACAGCAAAATAAGCTGGTTTTAACAATGAATTATCAGAGGAACAATCTTTTCCCGCATGCTAATGTAAAGTGTTCTCTTAAATATATTCATAATGAACGGATTGTTACGATAAGTGAAATGCCATAACACTTACGTGAGTGACTTTTGTCAATGTTAAGTACAGAATAAAGGTGGAATTTTTCAACTTTTTTCCTTGTTCTTTCTGCTCCATGGGATATAAGATGATAAAATTCATAATTTTAATAACAGTTGCAAAATTATCATCAAAGTATAACAGTCGTCATCATTATCATCCATGAGACAATAAAAAAAACTTCAAAATACATCAAAGAGGAAAATGCAAAAGTGCAGAAAAAACATTTACAGTTTACGAGAGACGGATGATGGGCCAGGTGTGCTTTACGTTGAAAGCAATTAACAAGACAACGTTCAAGTTTAATGCTAAAAACTTACAAAAGGAAACCACTTACACTAATAATACAGTTCTTAACGTTTTAAACCCAGACGAAAATGATGAATCATTTTTTTGCGAATTTGTATTACATACACATTACCATTACCACTACTGCTGCTATGCTGTAGCCTTTTTTGGTATGCTATTTAGTTTCAAGTATAATTTTCTTTATTACAGAAGAAGAACCCTTTCATTTTAAGTATAGGAATGGGTTTGCAACAATAAAGCTTCCATACAAACAAGTGAAGCGAAAAAAATATATGTTGCCTTCCTTCCTCTTCTGCAAAGCGCCAGTATCCAACACACTTCCCTTCAAAACCAACAAAAAAATGCCAGTTTTAACAAAAGGCAGGACATGACAGTACTTGCAAAAAGCGTGATGATCATCATCTCTTCTTTTGTATTTTGTAGCATCATCTTATTTTTTACCCTTTATTACTTGACTTATGCACTTACATATTATTTAAGTCAGAGAGAGGATGTAGATTCCTTATCGTCCGTTACACTAAAATGGAATACAAGAAGATTATTTCTATCTAAAAGAGATCCTTGTCAAGTTTTTGCTACATCCTCATTTTTTTATAACTTTACCCTCATGCCTTTTCACCTTTCGTTCCTAGTAAACATGTAATCATAATAAAAGTAAACTCTTCGCATGCTAAAAATGTATACCTTGCCTCAACTCAGAGTACCTTTTTATACGCATACTCAAGTTTATATTTATTATGCGTACTTTTTTTAAACACAGGTCTATCTAAATACTTGTATTATTTCTTTATTATGAAGGTAGCGCCATATTACATCAATCATATCGTAGATCTAGACAATAGGTAAGTACAATCTATGATATGAATTATTTCATAAGTAATTTAGTAATAACATAATATATTTTAACGTTTAACAGCTTAAAAACAACAAGAAAATAAAAACATATCTTTTTCATATTTTTGCATGATTTCCCACTAAAACTGAATTTTTTTCCCGGCAATGCATATGTTTAGATTATATGCTGGCTGATACCATGCATTCTTGCATTCCACACCTAAAAATTCTATTTTGCTACCCAGTACCTAAGATCTTTAAAGGCCATTGCATTGTTCTTTGTCTTGATCGTGGTTGGTCTTCATCAACTTTTATGTAACATTCCCTCTTTGACCAAAAGGTGCGAAGAATGTACGATTTAGTTTTTATTGTTTGTATTTGCTTATCTACATCTTTTCTACGGAGAAAATTTTGACCATTTTGACCAATGCTATTCATATTTATTTTTATATTTCAAGTGGTAAAATAATAATATGCAATGCAGCTCTGACATCTGACATTTATTCGCACGAATATACAGGTCTATAAACAAATAATCAAATAACACAAGTAAGTGTTATAAATAATTCAAGAAAAATAAGTTTTTTTTTTGCAGTGGTAACTTCAGTTGAGTTATAGAATTCAATAGTCCTCGTCAACAGAAGCTGACGACAAAATCGTGTAAATTTGCATTAGGATTCCAACGTAAACTTGTGCAGCAGACATAGATGTCCCGGTAATATTATGCCATTTGTCAAAATGTACGTAGTAATTTCACACCTGCTATGTACTGTTCAACCAGTCTTGCAAAAATTGGGTTCTTGTTTGGTTTAAAATCGTGAAGTTACTTCGTAAAACATACACAGCTAACAAAATTCTTTCAGCTCGAGGTGCTTAATAATACGGCAACTTTCTTACGAAATCAGGATCTTCTTACAATTTATTATTCCGAGATTTAAAGTGTCAACTCCAAAGTTTTTCAAAATACTAAATGATAGGAATCAGTCATTGATAATATTATACAGTTAACAGAAATCGCAAAATACAAATAAATAGATATATTATATATAGCTTACACATTACATTAAGGAGAGAAAGACTAATGTTTAAAAAATATATCAAATGAACATTATTGACATTTTTACAAACAACTTCCCATATCTTTCTTATCACAAGCTAATTTCTTAACACAAGCATCAGTATTAATTCTTCATCATCAATCAATCATCGACGTCACGTTTAAGATTGAGTTAAAGTCATCAGAGGAACTGCCATTGATAACATAAAGTACAATTTGTGCAAAATAAATTACTACAGTTTTTATATTAAGTGTCAGCATAGTCAGCAACAGTCATGAAGGCAATTCAACACGCCCCAAACTTTCTTTGTTTGTTAATTTTCAACAATTTTGAGTAGTGTTTCCTTTTGAATGAAAAAAATCAATATTTTTTTTGTTATGTGTACTGCAATTTTGATTGTTTTTTTTTCTCAGATATTTTATTGTGGTGAAATGGATAAGCTTTGATTCATGTTAGAAATGATAGCACAATTGATAGAACAGTGAGCCGAAACTATGTACTCTTAATCAAATAATCTTTACTGACAATTGCCCCCAAAAATTTAATGAACCGCTTGTCACAGTACTGACCTATATTTCGGATTACCGAAAGTTTCAAAATTGCATTTTCGTTTATGACGTGCAGTAATTCAAGCAACCACTAATTTGATTACAATTCGATCATGATTGGTTTGGTGGTATGTGTTGTGGCTTTAAAGTATGCTATACTATTTACAGGCTTTTTTTCAAAGCAGAAATGATTAGTTAGAATCGGAATTTACCTACCTGAAATCACGCATTTTGTTCTTTCTAATAACTATTATGCTCATGAAAATAAACAGTAAATAAAGCTAAAGCCAATAGAAAAACAAATCATTGACAAATTAAATCTCACAAAAGCTTTTTTCTCTTGATGCTTCCACACACACTTTAAATGAGCTCAACACTTTTGTACTTTCAAATTGTTTGTTTTATTCAACTTTCTCATTCAATATTTCAAAAAAAAAGTCTGAGCGAAACTCATCTCAATTTATTTTTAAATTTTGACAGTATGTATTATCATTGATCATTATGAATAATGATGACAAGTAAGTTTTAGCGTGTTTCTTGGCACGAGGCATAAAGCTTTTTATATACTATATTTCACCAACGAAAGATTTCAAAATTTTCATTCATTTCACAATAATGCAACCCACACACATTAACATTTCTGAAGATGTTATCTTTCATTGTAGGAAAGACAAGGAAAATATTTTTAGTCTATTTTTGTAATGATGATAATAAGGAAATTATCAACTACCACATACATGACTCATTTTCTAAGGTTTCCTTTGTCTGCGAAAATGCAAATATATTGTATGTGCGGCATCCCTTTGTCATCAGTGAGGAATTTTGTTAGTGTGCAAGGTATAAAACATCACACTACTTGTCCTCACCATTCATTCATCTCTCTACTATTAGAAAATAATCATAATGTCGCTTACGACAAAGCACTAACTTTACCTACTTCATCGAATGTATGTATGTATCTATGCATATACCACAATATTTTATAGAAAACATTTGGTACGTTAGAAAATTTGAAAACGATACACTTCTTTCACCACAAAACCCACCTTACAAACTATGCAAACATTTTGAGATGATAAACAAGAAGGCCCTTATCCTTACAAGTTTGTTCATATACTCATCATAATCATAATAGTAATGTAATTTGGGACTGGGACTCTTTTGAGTTTCAGGTGAGAGCGACAGTTAAAAAAATAAGTTTAGTTTATTTGAATACCCATTTCACATTTGTCCTCGTTCCCATTCTCATTCAGTTCAGCTGAACCACCTTCGTTGAATGATGCTCTTCTAAGCTTTCCTTATTAATCGATTCGTATTTATTTCTTTTCTTTGTATTATTGATTTGATTCACAACCTAAAGCAGTCCCTGGTAAAAGGAGTCTAGTTAATTGATTTTTTCATTATCTTTTTTTGGTCGTGGTTTTATAAAAAATAGTTCTGAAATAATGACGTGCATACTTAATTTTAAATTTTGGTTGCAGTAAATGAACCATGCAAGATTGTGAAAGAAAAATTAATCGAATCAAGAAATGAGATATACAAAGCAACAAACGCATTGATGCAAAGCGTTTCTTGTTCAGTTACTTTTGACTATTGAACAAATTATTTTAATGGATTCTATAGAATTTCCTAATGATGAATAACCGTATAGATTAAATTATGAAAACCACCAAATTAATTTAACAGGCACAATGTCCAATGGTCAATCAAGAAGTACTTATATCTTTGGGGGGTTTCATATATTTATGATCCTGCTGAAATGAAAGCTTTACATCTTTGTTACTGCAGTCAAAACTCAAACTGTAGTATTTATAGATTTTAGAGGATTCAAAATACAGAATTTCAAGCTGCCTAAAAATTTTATGTTAATGATTTAATGCATAATTGTGTCAAGTGAGGGAATCAAGCAAGACATGAGAGGACGTAAAAAGTTCAACCGCAATTCAACCTTTTTTCTTTCATAGGCCGGATCAATTTGAGCCTCTTTTTAAAATACTACAATATTGAATATGTATTTTTTTGGGTTTAAATTATCATTTTATTGTTATAATGTGCTGACTTCTGACATTCGTGATGTCAAAAGGGGGCCTATCAGTTTCACTTCAACTTTCATTCGATTTCTAAAGGTTAAATGCTAGCTGTAATGAGATATGCGTAGGAGGTCGATTTAATTACTATGTACAAGTGACGATGAGTACCATT
>JAQFZG010003925.1:0-12672 GCA_034695465.1 Entomobrya nicoleti | reverse complement strand
TGATTATCAATATCACATCACCAATTTCCTGTCATCACGATTTCACGATCAGCATAAATAATTTGCATATCAAAAAAATTACACTTATTCAAAATATATCGCGTAACGTTACCCGTATAGAATGCACACCAACTTTGTAGTATTCGCTGCGCTGGTACATGTACACACTACGTCGCAATAATGCTACGACGCGACGCTAAACGCACCAAAATGCAAATGAAGCATCCCTTCAATATAAATGGAGAAGAAGAGTTTGGTTGGAGTTTATTTAGTTTCGGGCAAGGACGAAGCAAAGAGCAGACTAGCAGACGCTTGCTCGGTTTATTTCCTGAGGACCAGTGATATCCAAACGGTTCCATTTTCTTGTTTCATGTTCATCTCGTATTTCGTTGATTAGCTCGTTCAGAAAGTTTGTGGTGAGAAGTAATATAGAATTTCAAAAGTGACAATAAATCAGTCAACATGGATGACCAAAAATGCTGGAAGAAAAGTTGGATCAGCAAGCTGTCTTCATTCGATGGTAAACTTTCCCAAACTGCTGGTGATGGGGATCGTAATGCGAGGGGATTTAGGTGGGAGGAACTTCCTTTGGAAGTTTATGAAGCACTTGTAAAGTTCTTCGATGGTAATAGTATGATGAATCTTTGTCATGCGTCACCATCTATTGCGTCGTTGGTATTGGAACCCGTCTCTATTATGTCAGAGAGGAAGGTGAGTGGACAGTTACGTAATTTTATTAAATTAAATTAAGACGTAATCAATTAAAATTGTTGAATTATGACATTGGCGTTGCACTGGTGGTATGTTTAATTTGATGTTTTAGCGGGAGCTGTACTGGAACAAGTTCTGTGTTGAAAATTTGGATGCAACATTTGTGGGCAAGATTTTCTGCAGTTTTACCAATAATGGCATGTCTCCAACGTTGGGAAAACCAGATGAAGTACAATGCATGGTTTCATGGGAAAGCGTTTTTGCAGCGTATCACTCATTTTGGAACAAGTTGGCTGGCTCAACAGTTACAGTTCAAGGATTTCGCAAGCTGGAAAGCAAACTGAAGGAACAGATTAAATCCACTCGACAAGTTATGAAGAAAGTCAACGGTATCCAATACGGAGAGATATTTGTCACGCGTGCAGGAGGTGGCGATCTGATTCTGAATGTTTTGCTACCGTGTCACAGCAAATCAAAAATTAAATTCAATGGGGTAAGTGAAGAATGCATTCAATTTTATATGTTTGGATATTATCATACAGTAAATGTAAGATGTCTGAGAAGTTGTGAAATGCTCTTGTTTGATCATAGATGGTCGTGGATACTAAGAAAACTGACTGCATCAAGACTGCCTCAATTTGTTCTGGAGGAACTGAATTTTTTGGTGTAAAGATAGTCTACTTTCCACTGAAACGCCCAAGCAACATTTTGGATATTGAGCAGGTAATTGTTAGCGTCTGCAACAAATGTATCACTTTTACCTCTTTTTTTGGGAAAACCACAAGAAAATTGTATTTCGTCGAGGGAGCATTGGAACAAGAGTGGGACGAAGAAGAACTTATGACAAGTGAGACTGAGACTGGGAAGAAGTGCCTTGTTTTTGAAACATACAAGTAAGTAATCAAGTACATTAGATAAATATTTTGTGTAAATCCACTGACTTTATAAATTAATTGAAAATCGTATGTATTTTAGGAACGTAGTTGCATTGTGGAACCAACCAGATTTAATCAAGTTCTTCGTAATGACTACTGTTGCTCGTGAGGATGGATATGATCTTCGTACAATTTATCAACTTCACTTTAAAGGCATGCCTAGTGTATGGAGCAGCATTTTGGGGAATGGTTCTAATCTACTATTTGAGGTGCAAGAGTTCAAAGGGAATACGGTCATGATGAACCAGAAGATTAAGACTGTCGTACTTGGAGGAAGTAAGTACTTGTATCCTCCAAAGGAATCTACTTTCTACGGTTTAACAGTGATTTCCCCTATCGGAGGTGTTCAATCAATTACTCCAAAAGCAGTGCAACCATTGGATGAGTGAGTAATAAGAATTTGATTTTACTTTCAACTTTAAGCTAAATTGATTATAAAACCTTTTTGGTCCTCTGTCAGGTAACGAAGACTTTTATACATTTATTTCCAGGTACAATGCCATTATTGAAACCCGGGAGCCTCAATACTACTCGGGAAATGCTAGAAAATTTATGTCCGGCCTACAAAAGCTTAAGTGTTCCGCGAAAGGGTTTGGAATGTATGTATTCTGTAGTAACACAACCATTGCTGCTTCGTGGGACCGTATTACGTGGGTGTTCGGGAGTCTGGACTTTCCAGTTCCAGGAGGGATTGAGCAAAATTGTGTTTCGTTCGTGCAAGTAATGAATCACAACAATGGACTGATTCTTGTCGTGAATGACGACATTTACATTGCTGATCTCATTGTGAAGAAAAGTGGACAATATCTTTGCGAAGAGACTTTCTTATCTGAACCTGAGCTTGAAATTAAACTGCTGCGAGTGGTTAACACAGGATTGGCATCAAAGTGCAGAGAAGTCAAGCACTTGGAATTGAACTTTGATCAAGGACAACCATTCTTGTTGTTGGTATCTGAGTGGACATCACGAAAGAAAGCTGAAGAGCGCACTCGGACTCGCCGCCACAAATGCAGTGTCGTTATGAAGCGGATTGATTTTTTGATATAGAAACTGTCAGATTTGAGATTTTATGTATGCGATGTGGTGGAAAACTGTAACGTAGTATGTGCAAATTGAATTGTAATCAAATATGCAGTAGTTTTTGATAAATGTTTGTATTTACCGATGAAATTCATAGTTTAGACATTCTCATAATAAATTTATGATTTTAATCAGAAATTTAACTGAATACCTCTTACTTCTTCTATGAAATGACTTGATATTTTTTCACAATTAAGGTGAGTTTTGCCTACCGATTGTTCAATCCAAAATGTGTTGCTATAATTTCTTGATAATAAACTCATCATCATTGCATTAGCGCAGCGATAGATTAATTTAAAGCATATGGCCAAAAATGAACGTGTGAATTACTTTCTATTAGTCCGTTTTCATTAGTTAATACATAAATTATCATTTTGCTTAAATGCTTAATAAACAACTCATCAATAAAAATGGCTGGATTCAATATTGATCCTGATTAGGTAAGGTACTGAGGTATTTCACTATGGGTTGATACTACTCAATTCTAAAGGCGCATTAGCTCCGTATACTTTAACTATGCTACTTGTCTCCAAAAAATCGAGTTGCTAAGTGATCGATGTCCAAACAGAATTTGATTTTGTTGTTCCTCTCACTGACAAGTGACAAGATTATGGCTGCTCTTCCTTGGAAATAAATATGTCACCCGTTATTCCCCATTCACGATGGAATTGAATTAGAATTAAGAGTAATTTCAGAAAATGTCAAGCCAACGTCATATTTATTTCAAAAATCAGTCAAACGCCTTGATTTTTGAGTTATCTGGTTTGTTGGAATTTGTTACACTATCCGCATGATCATGATCACGTCTTCTGTACAATCGTTAGGTGCTCCAAAACAATTATTGAATTTACTCGTGAAGCAATCGAATGTGCTTTGAAAAATGCCTTCAGAACAGCGGAATTGCCATGAACATCTGAAAGTTTTATCATAGCAAAAAGATTGTCGTTCGTGTAAGCATCTTGCATGAATGTGAGATGTACCTTGGCTATGAGGCACACTTTGTTTGCAAGGTAACCCGACCTGCAGCGCTTTCCTTATTTTCTTCAGTACAGAAAAGGAGTAGGCAACTCACGGTTAACAGGTTAATATCTGTAAACATTTCGCCCATGCATCGGACTGCCATTTTTGTAAATAAAAAAATGAAAGTGATTTACTTGACATTTTGCACATAAAGTTTGGTGGAAGTAATAATAATGGAGTTACTGGCTCCAACAGTAATTGCTATTGCATTGTTACTTGAAAAATATACATTTTGATGCTTTACAAAAACCTGAAATAAGTAAAAAATCAAGCAATCAATTTCAAAAAAGTTACATCTAGTATCGTTTTCCCCCATTCATCTTTCAGACTAGCAATAATAGCCACTACTCACGCAGTCTGTACTGTACATATAGTAAGCTGCACTATCATTGCATTGATCATTGGCATTGGTTTTGAATTGCAGTGGTGAATCACCACTGGTGATGGTGATTGACTTTAAAGGGCACGACGTATCTAGCTGGATTGTCGTTTTAAAAAGTGACCTATGAACTTCATGATGATGTATTTTTAAATTAAAGAATTTTTACGCTGACTTCTCGCACTAATGCCAGATAAAAGTAGGAATGCAACAACCAAACTGTGAGCTGTATGTAAATAAAAGAATAAACAATCAACCATAACAAGTTAAGTTATTTCAATGAGCTTTAAATTTTTAAACTGGTAACTTCGTTTTGAGCTCTCTTCCCAAGTGTGCAATGTTAAAAAAGACTCCATTGAATACAAAAGTGATCTTTCAACAGACTTGTGTAAAGCATTAAAATACATGAATCGAATTCAATAGAAGAGTACAAATGAATTACTTCATACTAGACAATTAAGGGAGGTACAAACTAAACCAGTAATTAGCATTTTATACTGTGTGCAGAATCAAAATAGTCCAACAAGGTTTCCAATCATGGATTCTCATTTGTGTTGTGAGTTCGCGAAAGGTAATAAGTCGGTTGAATAATAAATATCCGGTTCCGGTGTCTCTGCTTCCTTTAATATGACTGTCAACAGTTTCAACCATATCATTTCGTTCGTATTATTGCACATACGACATACACAGAACTTTAAGCTCGAATTCAACTTTGGAGAAGTAGCAACATGAAAACTTCATTTCCTAGCATTTGGATTAAAAATGTGACAATATTATGCAAATAAGACAGTTTGTTCTTTTGTTACTATGGCTTTGCGACAACGACTGATGCGCCTACGCCCTCTTTAAATATCTCATTGACAAATGACAAAACAATGGAAAACAGTGACATACCTGTGTAAATTCATTAATTGTTCTTTCCTGCATTTCAGAAAAATGCTCGTTACTTAAAAATAGGGAGCGGTTACAAAAACTTATGAAGATGCTCTTTTCAGCGTGTTATGATCATACTATATATAACTAACAACAATTACCATTACCATTTTACAACTACTGGCAGTACCCATTTAGTACATGTGGTACGCCCTTCACTTTCTTCTTTACCTAGTCCACATATTATACGCAAAAGATAGGTATTGTACACAGTAAAATAAAAATGATGTTCTATATTGGAGTGCTGATAAGCAAGAACAGCGGAAAACTTAACCCCTGTGACCTGTGGTATGGCATAATAGAAACCTAAAACCATATTCCCCCTAATTTCAGGACTAAAAAACGACTTTGTTTGCCTAACAACTTGGCTCAAGATTAGTAGGCATAGGCATATGCCGTAGTTTGTAAGTACGATATAAGTTATGAGCTGGAGAGCTCTCTCTGACCGTTACTTTTGGTTAGCGTGTAAATGTTATAATTTAGCAATTCATTTACCTTCAAACAACGACCATATTATCATGCCACCCACACTAATTATTTTAAGCCATCGCTATCTCTGTTTGTCATTTCTCAAGCACAAACAGCATTCCTTAATTACAAGGAGGCATGTTAATGCTGGTGGTTTTCAAATTTAAAGTCCCTTTGCCTTACAGCTTCGCAAGTAGCGAGTTGTGTATATAATGCTCTTTATATACACAATCTATAATTTATCTGAATCGGGACAAATATGTTCTAATCGTCGTAATACCTTAACCGTTTGACATAGGAAGCTCAAACTTAACAAAAAGATACCTTAAATTAAGGACATTAATTTGCAAAACGAATTAACTAATTTGCATAACTAATTAACTAATTTGCATAAGTAATTAACTAATTTGAACAAATGATTAACTAATTTGCATTACTAAATAACTAATAACCATAACTAATTCACTAATTTGCATAACTAATTAACTAATTTGCGTACCTAATTAACTAATTTGCGTACCTAATTAACTAATTTGCACAGCTAATTAACTAATACACAATTCTAAATTGCTTTCACCAGACAAAAAACTTTCTCCTCACCAAAAACTTTCACCAGACAAAAAACTTTCTCTTAACCAAAAACTTTCTCCTCACCAAAAACTTTCACCTGACAAAAAACTTTCACGTGACCAAAAACTTTCACCTGACAAAAAACTTTCACTTGACAAAAAACTTTCACCTGACCAAAAACTTTCACTTGACCAAAAACTCACCTGGCCAAAAACTTTCACTTGGCCAAAAACTCACCTGGCCAAAAACTTTCACTTGACCAAAAACTTTCACCACACCAAAAACTTTCACTTGACCAAAAACCTTTACCTGGCCAAAAACTTTCAGCTGACCAAAAACCAGTGTTGGGTATCGTTATTTACAGCAGTATAAATAACGATCGTCATCGGTACGTTATCGTTATTTTGGGTAACAATAACGTACCGCAGTTGTTAAATGAGAAATAACGATACCGATAACGCAGACATTTCTTGGCTCAAATATCGAGAACGATAACGATGCCGTCACAGAAATTCAGATGGCCTTTTTTCAACGCCAATGCACAATTTTTGTCGATTTTTTGGCATTTTCTGGACATTTTATTTGCAGTCAATCATACTAACACCTTCACCGTAAATACCGGTGAAGGTGTTTTAAATCAATTTCAAATTGTTTTGGTCATTAAATTGTTCCAAATTTTCATGTTAACTTAAAATAAAATGCTGTGCTACGGCAAAACGGAGCAAATGAAAAAACATAAGGCTAACGGTACCGAAATTTTATTTAACTGAGTAACGAGAACGATAAACATACCGAAGAGTTGTTCATACTCAATACCGATAACGATAACGCAGGGTACTTCGTACGGAATACCGAGAACGATAACGTACCGAAAATATATAGCCATACCCAACACTGCCAAAAACTTTCTCTTAACCACAAAGTTTCCCCCAACCAAAAACTCAGCATACCGAAGATAACTTCAATTTGTCACTTGATCAAAACTAGTATTTGGCCTTATGAATAATTTAACTATAATCCGATTCAATTACAGTAACAGTAATTGTAATTCAATTACTTTTTTCAGATAAAAGTAATTGAGTAATTGCAATTCATTTACATTTAATTGAAATAATCGATTTGATATCTCAAAATAACCGACATTTGCACATTCAAGCGTTCAATATCACATTTTTACAAGAAGTTAGGAGTCTTTTTTATCATTAGTTCGGGTTTTCAAGTAATTCAAGAAGACAAACACCAAATTGTTGCTGAAATTTGCTTCAAAAGTAATTGGTATTTTCACTTTGTAATTGAATTACTTTTATTTTTGAGAAGTATTTTTTAATTGAACTACTTTTGTTTTAAAAGTAATTATTAATTAGTAATTGCCTGTCTCGGATTATAATAAATATATTTTCGCGAATTTGCAAGCGTTAGAGTGAATTAATTGGTTGATTGAAATTACAAGTAACTTTTTAAAACAATTGTACAGTGCCATTCGGACCAATTTAAGGAAGGTTTAATTCAACCAAAGATGTCCCTCAAAATAGTTACAGGAGTAAGATTGACTTTATAAAATATTTGAACGCTCCTTTTTAATTAAGTGACTTTTGTAAACACCTTTCAAATATTCTAGGGACCGAATTCAGGAAGGTATACTTAGAATAAACCCGCTTGAATAGTTAACATAACGACAGAGCTGAATTAATGTAAAAATGATATTGATGGCATTGTTGTTGACAACAGAAAACTTATTCGAATGATGTCACATGTTATGCTTTTGATATTACAATTTTTGACTCCGATTCCTGGCCCCACAAGGTCACTTTGACATGCAGTGACACATGATTCGTAATCCACCTGACAAGAGCTTTCTTTTGCACTATTCAAATTTAGGCTTTGACTAAGTTGAAAACTTTCGAGTTTGAAGCTGTTTGACCAAGGGGTTCGAAAATAAATAATGTTTAAGGGGTCTAGGTCCGATGCTAACATTACGTTTCACTAACATTACAATTTGCCAACATTCAAAATGCTAACAAGTAAATAGGAAAAGTATACGAAACGTATATATATACGTATAAGTTGAATTTGTTACAATACAATTCGACGGATCTAACCTGCCCTAACTTAAGGCTGGCCTTGAACTGAACTATTTACCCAATAAACATAGACGCAAAAGTTGGGTTAAATTTTAACCTAACCTAAGTGAACTATAACATAGCTAGAGCTGGGTTAGATTTTCACCTAAACAAATCAGCTGAACCCTATCGCGGCGACCGTTGGATTGGATTTTAACCCAACTTTATCAAGTGAACCAACTCGTAGCTGAAATTAGTTTGGAATTTAACGCCGCTGATCACTAACCGGGTGAGAGTTAGAATGGATTTTAACCCAACCGAACCTGCTGAACCACGTAATGAAAAGAGTGGTTCTGACATTTAAACCAGCTGAATCATAACAAAACGAGGTTTAGGATGTATTGGGGCTAGACCAAGTACAGTAACTAAACTTAGGTTAAATGTCCAAGCAAAGTGGACTTTAATGTTAGCAATATGCAGTGTTAGCATCTCCACTGTTTTCTCTAACATTTTAATTGAGCTTTAGCGTTGTTGTAATACATACAGGGTTGATAATTTGTTGCTATCTCAAACTCTCATGCATCGTGCGTCTGTATGCGTTTTTATCGTATACTGTTGATTTTTCATTTATCAGTACAAATATTTTATCAGAGCTTGTGAATAATTTTGTGCAGCAACAGGAAATTACATCAGCCATCAATATTTCGTCACAAAACGAACATGTGATGAGTCGAGGGATAGGAGAGAACGATTTGTTATGATAAGTTGCATAATGCCGTGTATTAGAGGATGGTGAATGTATAGAAATTCTTGTTTAAACATGACAAAAGTGACGATGTGGCATGCTACCCCAACTAAATACATGATCGTTTTGAAACCATTCTCAGAGTTAACATAAATTTGCGAGCGCAAGCGTTCATTTAAGTTTGTCAATTAGTTTCACGAATGAACAAACCTGAGAAACAAACGGTATGTCTGTTGGTTAGAATACATATTTACCATATAAAGCTAAAATCTTTTATGCGTGTGTGTTTTACCCTAAAATATAGCTATACTACCACCAATTTAAAATCCGCAAGGTTAATTTATTTCGTAATAATTTTAATGTCAAACTAGTTACTTTCAGCATGTAGTCAAGGGTTATCAGTCGTACTCCATTGAATTAATAACTATAATAACGTACACGCTAGAAATTAAACGGACCAACCTTCTCTCGACACATTCTCGTGACCAGTATTTTGAAGTGGATGAATTTCAATAGTAACCCATTCAGTTTTTACTTATTCCAACTTACTACAACCCGTTTACCCACTAAAGGTGATAATAGATGAACCGGTATTTATAATATGATGATGATGCTTGCTGCGCTGTAATCAAACGATGAGTATATAGTATTCTGGGTGAATTTTGACAAAAGAATGAGTTCCTATGTTTTTCAAAACTCGTTGTCAGTTGTTGTAGCGTAGCTAGCATTTTTAATAGTTACAACAAGCCAAGTGTTTTATTGGCTTTCGCATGTTGAATTGTTTCAAGAACAACGTATGTGTCAGATTTTTAAATCCAGAGACGACTCTTGCAAATTACTTCTTTTCATACAACTTCAATTTTCTAAAATGT
Organism: Entomobrya nicoleti; assembly: GCA_034695465.1. Lineage (NCBI taxonomy): Eukaryota > Metazoa > Arthropoda > Collembola > Entomobryomorpha > Entomobryidae > Entomobrya > Entomobrya nicoleti. The sequence continues at coordinate 2,899 of JAQFZG010003925.1, read as the reverse complement.
AGTTATTTGTATGCAGAAGTTATTAGGTTAAATATACAAATAATTTAAAACGACATAATTCTCTGGATACGAAAAAGTACAGCATACAGTTCTTTTTTTAAGAGAAATTTTTGCAAGGAATGAGCTTTTCGTTCACAAAGAGATAGACGTACCAAATTGAAATTCAACATGGAAGAATGAGAGTATAATGCTTATATTCATGCATCATTCTTTTATGGCATTTCAAAAAGGAAAATAGAAAAATTAGAAGGTTTAAAAATTCGAAACTGTTTTATTAGATAGGCGCGACATTTTTGTCTCTTGGTGAAATTCGTTTTATGAAAGGGTATAAGGGGGTAGGATTAATACAATATAATGTTTTCTGTTTTCACTATGCCATGTATGCGTTTCATCACGCATACATGGCCAAGTTCTATTTTGCTTAATTTCGGAAGAGACATTTTTGACCTGTATTGAATTGCACACACCTCCAATGTTGATTCATTGAAATTCAATTCTGAATCATCCGTTTCAAGGGAATCACAACATGAATAGATGAACTTTTGTTTTCCATTGTTTGTCATCAACTGTCCCTATTGAGAATAACTAGTGGTTATAATGTTCACACAACAATGCCCTAACTGGCAACTTTCATTCGAGGATGGAAAGCGTCATGCCCTGTTCATTCATTTGTAATTAGCTCGCGTATAGAATTACAGTTTTAGATTTTATTCTATCTTAGGCAATAAAGTGTGAATAATATGTGAACTATCTACATACTAAAAACATTTTGTGTCCCTGATTCTAGTTTTATTATAAAGTCGTGCTTTTTGATAATCCCTACCGCAAACACGACTTGTGTAAATTACATCTTAAACATTTTTATTACTCTGAATGCATTTGAAAAACGTCAGCCGCTATACTATACGCAACAGGTAGTTTAACAAGTACCAGAACCACAAGTAGGTGCCAGCATATTTAACAAAAGTGCATACATATTAATACATAACAGCGCTGCGCATTCATGATCATTTTTACATATTATGCATCGTACACTCTGGGCATTTTTGGTCAGTTAGTGTTGGTTAATGAATACCATGCGGAACGTGGACTCGTTGCATATTTCAAATCCCGAGGTGTATGATGATTGCAGGTAGGTAACCATACAGGTAGCAGCAGGATCAAGAATAAAAGTTAAACGAATGTGATAAAGTGCATATTTTATGAACAAGCAAGAGAAGTAACATCGACCCCATCATCATCCCGCATCATGGACTAGATAATTTTCCAACACGGTACATCGCGCTAACTGCTAAAACTTTTACCTTTCAAACTCTGTTTACTCAATGCTGTACTTACGCACGGCAGAGAGAAGCAAAACTAAATCTCTAAAATTCTCTATGAAAAATCTACTATATAGGAAGTGAATTTTTTAGATATTCACTAAAAAACTCGGGAATTCAAAAAAATATACAGATGGCAGAATTAACAACCCTGCTCACGAGAGGCAAGCAAAACTATCATGATTTTTTTCTACTAGCAAGAATATAATCAAGTAGCATATTTTTTTTGCTGTGTGCGTTTTGCATGTAAACTTTGTAATAATCATTTAGCCAAACAAAATTCTTAAACGAAATCCAGAACTTGAGTGTATGTGTTTTTATTATTATCTACGAACATTTTTATGCTTTCGCACAAATGTACGGTGAGCAACTAAACCCAATGATGTTGTATGTAATAATGTCAGAGCATCAACCATTATGAAAATGAGCAAGTTTATCAACATTGTCGTGATCACAACTTTGTTTCATTTTCATGTTCATCATAATAATGTTTTCCGTCATAATGCTCATCTCTCTACGACTCGACTCTAAAACATTCTAAACTTCCATGTAATCAAAAAAATGAATTTAAAATCTCCTAGAACAACGACAGTTCATCTCTGCGTTATAAACTTTGTCTTAACCTTAATTTTACTACTGTTGAAAATGCAATGTTCCTTATGTTTGCATGAGAGAAAAGGGCAAAGCCAAAAAGTACTCTTTTATCTTCTCTAAATGTTTTAAAAACCAGGTGAGATTGTCAAAAGAAACTGTATAACCGCACCTTCTTTTTTTACAATCAGGTACAAGCGACGTTTTAATTTAAAGCCTGGTTCATGAGGAGCATGATTGACGATCATGACTTGAGTACCCACTTCTTCGACTAATTGCAAATGGTTTCTAGAAAGCGTACATAAACCAGTAAAAATATGAAATATCGACATGATAAGTTTAACTCTGCGCATTCTAGCATTGAATTACTTTTGTGCATGCGTAAAGTTTTGCATTAAAAAAATATTTGTTGGTAAATTGGATTGTCGGTGGTGATATATGATTTGCTTTTATGCAAACACATCCGTTTTTTCCCTTTTCTATGTTACCAGCAGTAGATCAACAAAGAAGAATATTTAAAAAAAGCTGTGTAAAATTGTTGACAACATACAAGCATATTATTTGAATGAGTTGTTTAAAGGTACAGGTACATATATCACATATCGTGTTCCCCAACAACGCAACGTAATATGTAAAAAAAATAGTGATTTTAGAAAAGCCAGCTTACAAATAATACCAATGTATTTATTTAAATTAATAATGCTGATGATCATCATCCCTGTATTATGTACGTAAATCTAATATATATCGAAGTAAAGAGTACCGTCAGCAGAGTACTATTATTAATAGTAAAAAAAGTGTAAAAGGATACTATATAATTCTAAAATATTTATTGCACATTGTATTCAAACATTGTAACAGTGTTATGAAGAGTTTTCCTCTCAACCAGCCATGTACTATACCTGACCCCCACCACCGAACTTTTAAAAGAGCTATCTGTGAGGTACATATCATCACGCGATAATTGCACAGGACTATCTAGATAT
>JAQFZG010003924.1:0-12673 GCA_034695465.1 Entomobrya nicoleti | reverse complement strand
TATTAATACTAAATATCGTCATCATCCTCTTATTGTCGTATTAAAAGTAGGGAATATTTGAACAAGTGATAATTTGATAATGGCTTTTCAGTGTTCTTATGCAAAAACGTCGTGATTTGTTTGCACTGCATTCACATTTAAATTAAAGATGCCAGTTCAGTTTGAATAGTATTAAGTACATCAATAATATTTAACTTGAAGTGAAAAATATCACTTATATCCCTCTGAAATGCGCCAAGTCGTCTTTTGACGGAAATGAGTATTTTTGCTGTCGAGTTTCAGGATTTTCAGTGCCATAATTTGTGAATAGCACTTCGCTCAATAAAAATACGTGCAATATGTACATATTTTGTAAAAAAAAAACTTATGTTAATACATCATCATCTTGCCAGTACACACTCGATTTCTGACAATGAATCACAGTAACTTGATGGTGTGAACTTGCGTAATTATGTCAGCAAATCTGTGTTCATACATATGTACTTTAAGCTTGGCTTATGTAATGAATACTCTTGATAAGATCGTAAAAACTTCTTAGTCAAGACCCTTTTCTTGTCAAACAAGAAAAACAGAGATATACGGAAATTTTCAAGTGGCGCCAGTTACACTTTTGAAAACATATTTTTAAATGATGAGCGTCTTTATACTCAAAATCTTTGCTCCAAAAGCAGGGAAAGTTTTTCCCTGTTGAGTAATTAGTATTTTGCTAGGGCTAGAAAGAACATTGATATAGGTAATAGATTTTCATGTTCTCTCAAATCCAAACTTCAAAATATTATGTCTTCAAATACATATGTTTATCGCACAAAAACATTCCTAAACCCTGTAATTTGGGGCTTTAAAAAAGCAATAAATGTAGATGTTCAAAACACCTAGTTTAACTGTGATATCCGGATATCTTGTTATAGTCAGTCTTGTTTAAGGAAAGCGAACTTGTTTTTATGAGTCAGTGAAACGACATTTAATAATAATTTTCAATTTACTCAGACTTTGAATTAAAGTTAGATTTGCAAAAATGACCACATCTAATAGATTTGAAATACATCTCGGCTTCCAGAATATAAAGTTGAACCGTAATTATGCAAATAACTCAAACTACTTGCTAATGATAACTAGCGTTAAAAAAATATTGGATAATGATGCGTTACAGTTTCATAATTCACTTGATTATGTTTCTGTGGTAGTTATTACTGTGAGATTTGTTACTTTTGAATTGCAGGGAACTGCTTACTATTGCAGAATAGCAGACAGATATTGGATATGGTCTTTCTTTACAATCGAAAATAAGCGTCACGTCACACATCACCCAAGGCATCTTCGATTTTCTCATAATATAACAATAGCACGTCATTCAACTGTGACCGCAATAGGTAGAATGGCAATTAGTTAGTGTATTGTAATGCGGAAAAATGTAGGATGATTTATGCAAGCCATATATACACTTCTTTTTTTGATATCTTCTCCATTCTTCCTGTCTTTTGAATGACTTTCCGAAATTATCCGCTTGAAGGTAAATATTGAAAAATTATGAGTACAAATTATGTGGCAAGTTTTCCCCACGTTATGACGTTGAAGAAGATGGTCATCGTCATCGTAACACCTATTTTATACATTCGTAACAAAGATGAAAATAGAGAAACTCGTAAATTACCACTTGCAAGTATGCTTGGGTGAAATGTGATACTTTTTGGTGCCTAGACTTCCTCTTAACTTTGGTATAATGATGAGACCATTGTATTGTCACTGAATTTCACTCTGGCTTAATAATATGCGGTTCAGACATGACATTCATTAGATAATATTAATGTTGTTTGGTATGTTATTCGTTCATGTGAAAATGAATTGTGGTGGTGTTCATGAATGACTTGTAGTTTTGGTAATGAATGTTGATCGTGTTTTGGTATGGTTCACTTTTCGTTTTCAAGTTAAAATCGGTGTGAAATCTTACCCCAGCCACCACCGCCGCCACCACCCTTTCCAAAGTTGAGGTTTGCTAAACCAGCCTTAAGACCTTTGCCCTTCTGTGCAATACCTCTGCCAAAGCCTTCAATAATACCTCCTTTAGCGGCGATCAGATTTCCTTTTGTTTTGATAACCTTCCCTTTGACAGCGATGAGTCCTCCCTTGATTGATTTTATAGCTCCAATGATGGCTCCTTTGATGGCAGCCTTGGTTTTAATGATGTCTCCTATAACGTTTCCGAATCCACCGCCGCCATGTCCACCACCATGTCCACCACCCTAAATCATTTGACCAGTTTATTATACATTTTACAGAAGGTTTTTATGAGTTGTTAAAACCGTTTTTATTTTACCTTTGGAGGTCCATAGCTAGGTTTTGGAGGACCATATACTGGTTTAGGTGGACCATACACGGGCTATAAACAAGAGCATGCATATTTTAATAATTATGCTGATTACATATGTAATTCATACATTGATAAAACGTTTTCGATTAGTAGTACCTTTGGTGGTCCATATGATGGTTTGTGGGCTAAAACATTGAAAAAATATGAGGATAAAACAGATTTACATATGTAAAATATAAATTAGCTGTATTTAGTTCGCTTAGCATGAATTCTTCCTAAGAAAAGATAAATTGTGGGACAATTCGCTAAACTACATGCAAAGAGTATTTGCAATATACTTGATCCCTCCCGAATATTTTTCTTTCCTTTGTACAATTTTTGCACACAGCTAATCAACAACTTTAAAATGATGTTGCGCACAAAATATATCTCTATATAATTACAGGTAAACCCAGGCATATATCCGGTCGCCGTATCGGCCTACATACTTTTCTCCCGTTCAGTGGTTCAATATATACACACTTTTCTTTACCTGTTGGAGGAAATGGGAGGGGCGGACGACTAAATCATAATTTTGGGGTGACATGATAATGAGGCAATATAAAAACGTTATTAAATTCGGGAAAATACTAAATGTGGGTTTATTTTTTACAAATCTAACTATTTTTAAACAGCAAGTAGGAAGCAATTTTATTTGTTCGAAACTATTACTGCGGCAAACGTTTTGGTTTAATTTACAAAAACAGCTTTAAAGTCCGTATTAAAATTTGGTATAGTAAAAGTTGTTGAGCGAGACAGCAAGAGATCCTAAATAATTAAATTAAGTACATAAATAATATTTTACAAACCTGGTGGCCCGTATGAAGCTACAGATATAGGATACAAAAGGGAAAATTCAGGTCATTTACATTGTTTAAAAATATCAATCTCAAATATACTTTAAATCAACCCAGAGTAATCTGTGTCGCGACGCAAGCGTATACATAGACGTATATATGCTGTAAGCGTAATCTTACCGGGAGGAGGTCCATATGAATCGGATGGAACGCCATAACTAGTTGATGGCACACCATAGTTTCCGCCTGTCGTCGAGTATGATGAGGGCGGCTCTGCATGACTAACAACTGCTAATAACAGGACTAGGCCGGAATACTACCAAAAATAGAGAAAACAACAAGGTGTTAAATTTATTTCTCACAAGGGTCAAATTTCAAACCCCAACCTACACAACATTACATTTTATTACTGACCATTGTTAACGTGCATGAACATGTCCATATAATTTGAAACTGAGCAAAACAGCCAAAAAAATAAACGCATTTCAGTTTCACTTCAAGAATGCGTCATTTCCTCTTTTAAACAACTTGCGAACAATGCTCATAAAGATTCATATCTCAAGTTTACTGGCATTATTTTTATATATTTATTTCTCATATCAATTTGTATGCAGCGTGTGTATTGATGGATTGTTAAAATGCTGAGGGGAACACAAAATTATAGCATTTCCCTGTTGACCCATCCTTCAAAAAAAGTTAATGCATATCCATTTAAATGCAAAGTTGAGATGTATTATTGAAATCATTCTCACACCACAATGATAATTGCTTTAAAATTGATCTGTTTATGAACAGTAAAAACCGAAACTGAACAAGGATATATATTACTGATTGGATTCAATGGAATATGGGTCAGCAACTGTCATTGACTTGAATCATTGACCACAGAAGCTCATGTTCGTTGTCCAAGCTTTGGCATTCCTCATTAATTCAACCCCAAGATTCTTTCTGTTATTCCCACTTGAATATTTTATATTGCTGCACCAACATTAGCGTAGGTGCTTGAAAAACTGTAATTCATTTGTTGTTAAAACTTACAAGTTTTTAAATACGTACAATCTTTCTAGTAAATCAAATCAACTAAATATCTGGTATTAAAAAAGTATATAGTATGTATTAACTTTCGCTTTCTTGTATTATGTGCATTTTATGCTAGCAATTCATCATTATTTTCTTACAATATACTACTGATTTATCGCCCACTTTATCACTAGTGTACATTCTTTTATTCAAATACTTTACAAAGACGGACTGATTGGAATGTGGGTGGGTTTTTATAGCGGCGCAGTGCTACATTTTAAAATTTCGAACATTGTTACGAACATAATACAAAAATAATTTGGTATTATGTATCGATCAATTCGTTTGTACTACACCGCGCCAGCATTAATGTGCTTGGTTGGTTGTATGTTAGCGTTTGTTGGTTTAAACTTACAAAGATAAGTTTGATGATAGCAACTCACAAAATACAACACGAAGACTGGCCAGACCACCAAGATGACCATTCAATTACTCAATTTCAATGTGAAACTCAGTTTTATACATGAATTCAATTACTTTTAAAGCAGGTAAAAGTTTCTATTAGGATTAAATAGCTCCCATGTTAAGAAAAGAGGCAATCCTTAACAAAGCAAGCTATTATTCAACGAAATAAGATAATACGTAATACATTTCACAACGATACTACAAAATTGGATGATTGGAATGATTGACAGTTTTCTTGTTGCAAGTTGGTCATGATTAGAGGCATATTGATGATGTGATGATACGTTTTAGAGCCACACCTTCACTTAACAGTGTTTCAATGATGGATATATACGATCGGTTAATAATTTTTATTGAACTGAATGTGCACTTTTTCCTAATCAACTTTCTGACAGGAACAACCATATTTAGACAAAGCTGATCAATAATGTCTGTTACTTGTACTTAGGCTAAAACTAAGGCATCAATCGCAGCGCAGTACAGATTACAGATTATGGCATACACATATTTTATTTTGTCGCTTGTCTACTCATTTTGTAAAGTTTTCTTTCATCACCGAAGGATGACTTCCTGAATTAAGCCCTAACACGATCTGAACTTTTGTTATCACAATTTTCAAGCCACCAATCTTTCAAAGTGTGCCCATACTTGGCATAATTTTATAATATCAACCAATAATGAAATATAAATTCAGCGCATTATCAAAGTTACACGAAAGTTTAACCTAGATTTATTGGAATTAGCAAGAGGTGCAATCATCGTCGTGTTGCAAAAATTTCAGCAACCTAAGTGACATTCAGTACTCATTGCGTGATAATAAATAATTATTCGATTCAGTCACATAATTTGTACCGCCACAGTTTTTGTCCAAGTTTTGACTACCGATTGCGAAAAAAAGGCGACCACATAGTTCGTGTGTGAATGTGATTTTTAATAATCTTAAAGTTTGCAACAACGACAATCATTGTATTGGCGTAAATAAAACAAAGAGACGTAGTTTAATCCTCACCAAACCGTAGTATGCAGTATGATTTCGTGATGAAAACGAAGCTGCATTTAGAATGAGCGATTAAATAATAATCAGTAAACGTTTAGAATAATGGTTTTTATTATGTAATATAAGTAGATATCGTCCAAGTTTAATCTGTCTGAATCTCACACAGAAACTTGATACCCATTAATCCATTGACCAAAACATTATATTTAGTAAGATGGGGCTATTTATTTATTTTATTACTAAAGTTCATGATACACAGATAAACTGGCACACCTGCGTGATGATGACGATGGCTATAATGTGCTGCAGCTGCACACGCATAATTATTATTTTTTGAACAAATTGCTCATTTTAAATAGGATGTTATCACGGACGAGGGGTTGATCATGATAAAAATTGGAGCGAATTGCCATTATTAATGTTTACCTAAAATTGTCTTCATGAAACACCTTTGTAATAACATCCAATCATTCACCCCGATATTTAAGTAATATGATCATGTAATCTAACCGTAATTGTTTATGCAGACTAAAGTTTCATGAATATTGAATATGGTAGTAATTTTCATTGTGCAAAGATAAATAACACTCTCGGTATGATTCGTGGCAAATATTTCATCAATTTGAGACGATATTTTACCTGCTGTTCCTTCCTAATTGCTTGTCATTTAAAATATGTTTCACTATTACATCCGGTGGTGTCGGTGATTTATTATCTAATTTAAGCTAGAGCAAACTTTTGAAATACAAATTTGTTTGTGTGATCATGATCATTGATTATATAACAATGATTTTTTAACACAATAGGCAAACTAGCAATAAAAATAAATTGTTGCCGCGAATATTTATAAATGTTACATGATGTATATGCTCAAGTCAGTGGTCCCGTAGATCATCAATCTTAGATACTATTTGTACTATTATATGTATCATTTCCATTGAACTGCTCATTTTTTGCTTAGTCTTCTTGCGTACCCATTCACTCTTATTGTGGATCTCTGCTGGGTGGTTTAAAGATTTTCACAGTTGACTGATGATCACCTGTCTTTGTTCAGTATAGTAGCAAACAGCACGAAATTTATCTGAGTGGCTGAATGAATGAAAGTTTTGCAATTCACTACTCAACAAACAGACAATATTAGGTACACACAGCATTGCGATGCATTATTTGTACCATGCCCAGTCAGAGAAGACGTCAACAATATAATGCATGAAAGTGAATGTTACGTACGATAAAAATTAAAAAGGGGAAAATCCGGCATACTTACATTATATTGCTTACATAATAATAAAATAAATAACTCCATATAATATATGACCATATATGCACAGTATGATAAAAAATTATGTATATACGACAGACATTGTAAAAGCTTGGGCTTCTGTAGCTTGACAGTCGATTATGCAATTATTGTCGTCATTTTCGGAGTGAATGACAAAACGCCTCATGACAATGGAAGCCAGGTAGTGTTATGCGACGACATACGGTATAGGAAGTGAAAACAGTCGACATTATAAAACAGATATAGTTAAAGCGAAGATGGCTTTAAAGATAAAAGGGTGCTAAGAATATTAGGTATATACGCATATTTGTAGATATATATATTATGTTGACGAGTCGTAAACTGATCAGAAATGGTGATATGCGCGGAGCACTCTCTGAGCAAATGAATATTAGTTTTAAAGTTTTAATAATAACGGAAGCTTAAGAAAATGTAATGAGTTGGCCTACTAAAAAGGAAGGATATCACGTAAGCACTCCTTTTATTATAATTCAGGACAAATCAGGTGCATAATTCAATAATTATCAGAACAATTAAGTATTTGCGCTTCAAAAGTTTTTTTTGATGGATAGGATGACAAATAAAGAAGAATGAGGAAATACTTCGCTGAAATACTATTGTGCTCTCTGTCGCCTATTTTTATACGACATTCTTTGAACGTGTTTGAATTCAGATTTAATTATTGCTATGACATTTTTATGTGGTGCATTGTAGGCGATTTCGTTATATTTGAAAACGCCAGTTCATTATTTGTATAATTTATGTGCAGATATTATCTACCAATTTTTGTTTAACCACTTATCTTCGAAAGCAGCGCCTAAAGAAAAAGTTGGTAGTTTATAGGACTGCGCTACGACTTTAAAGTGCACGCTGAAATTTTTTACTCCCAATAATTCACTTTCCTTAAACAGGCATACGAAATAACTTAACCCATTTATATACGAAGTACCCTTAGCTAAGTATTTTCTAAGAATCTACTACTGCTGACTACATGTCATTAAAATATTATTTTTAAGTTATCATTTTATCGCTTGAATATCTCAATTAGTGATCTCAAAATCGCCAAGAGCAAATTTCAAAGGTATTTTTGTTGTAATATGGAAAGAGTAGACGTTTTGTGTACACTTGAGTGTTTTTTGGAATAGTATTATGTTTGAAGAAGCGACGCGCACGTGGTAGTATTCAAGAGCAAAAACCAAATACCAAACTAGCACCCAATTTAGCCATTGTATTTTTTGCTCGAATTTGCTTACATTACGTATTATTTATGTGCATTTCTGTGAAACTAACTGATGCAACAAGTGAATCTCATGCATTTAATCAGTTCTAAGGGATTGCTAACAATGACGGCACGCTGCAACTGAAACGCACATACCTATTTGTGTGGTCAACGCACCATGAAATGCTTATCGTACATCTACACTAGTACTTCATACGTGTTTCTATAACCTATCTTCGTGTCATCATGCAATAACTATTTGAGCAGGTACAGAGATGATATAAATGAATGTCTACCTATCAGTATAACCTTAACATAAAGTACAATGGCCAAATTTAATTATATTTGTTATGTTATCAGTTAATACAGATTAGGTGGCTTATTCCAGATTACATCACATCATTATCGTCATATTCACTAGTTGAAATAGAAGGAAATTATACTTTATTCAAGTATAGTTTCGCATTACTCTACTCGTGAATTGCACTTGAAATAATGCGAAAGTAACTTGAAAACTGAGTCCTCAGTCCCTCACAATGACTTTTTCCAAGTACAAAGGCATAAAAAATGAAACTTGCTGTAATAGTCAAGTTATCACATTGAAAGATATCACCGATACAAAATCTTCAGAGAGTTTTGTCAAATTACTCATTTTTAGATGCAAAAAAGTGAAATAAATAGCTAAGAACGAATGAACAAATTTCACATATTTATTCACAAGGACACTACAGCATTATGCATTATTTTTGAAATGACCGATTAGTGAAACTAAGAAAGAGTAGTAACGATCATTGAAATTGTACTACCGTAAACGTTAAGAGGTTTAATTGTGTTGACAAAACTATCATAGAAGGTACAAAACTATAGTATAGATATCATTTAAGTATCATCTTGAATAGTCAAAAATGGTCAAGAGCTTTAAACTTTCCATTACATCATGAGAAAAGTTTTTAGTAAGTACTATTAAGTATGATGACTATGATGTATGAGTGTATGATGCGATTATAACACAAGCTACTAAAACAGTGTTGTTCAAATTAAGTTTTTTGTCTACTCATGTAACAATTGCAATATCTTGTGAGAAAACAGATTTTTTTAAACATTTAAAGTAATAAATAGTGGTGAGTGCTCATAGTTGAGGCACGCAAGGGAAAACACGATTTGTCCATATTACCAAAGCCGATGAAATTTATTCAATAATATTTACTCTGCAAACAATACATATTGAGGCAAGGCCTAGAGAGTGCTTCATAACAGTAAAAGTATTTATTTTATAATTTTGCAATATTTCTGTGTGCTTAAGCACATGCAATCTGTTTCCTTTTTGGTTCATACTCATACCCTAAAAACTAATGAGAAGTAAATTGTGTTACCCACGCTATCCGTTTGCATAAATTTGTCGTTTCATGACGTTTTTAAATTCGTCATCCAATCTTAAAGACAAATTTGATATTGGGAAAGCTGGAATGGAATGTGTACTAACTTTTGATAAAGAGGAATTTCGCATTACTATTTTTTGTAGAGTATTATCTAATGTAAGTTATTTCATCACGTATAATTGATTTATAATTCTTTGATGAGCAGCAATGCACAATATTTCAACAGTATCTATTTGCAGACTGCGAAAAAGAGATTAGTATCCCAATTATTTATATTCTGCGTAATTCAATGAATGATCATCAGTTGCGCATCGAGTGTTAAATACTTGATTTAAACCTTTAATTTTAAAAATTTAGGAATGCATTTATTTTTTATTGTTATCTTCTTATGAAACAATGCGTCTCGAAATACGATAACAATCAGAGTAAGAGTAATTATCGAATAAATTTAGTCAGCTATAGTCACACTAAAGTATACTACAAGGTAGCTTTGTTGTAGACGATGAGCAATGATACAAGGTAGTTCGTAGTAAAAGAGGTACCCTATACTATACCAATCGTCAATACCATGAACTAATTGGTTTTTTTGTACGACTAAACATTCCACGCGTAAATGTAACATAAGTACTTTTATTCCAATGCAATATATGAGCTTCATAATAATACCCAGAATTCTTGCATAAACTTCCTGTCTCGTGCTCCTACAAAGCAACAATTTTATGGCTCACGAGTAAAGATCATGGCCGTCATTTTATTGTGTTGTTGTGCTACTGAACTTTATTTTAATAAATTCAAAGTGAATCATTCAAATGGATCATTAGGTTTTATCCGGCTTTACAATGTCTGCTATTTTCACTTGTTAAATAAATAAATGACACGATTTTTGTGGTGTTATATGGGCATGCACACACCTAGTCATTGTCGGCATTACATTACCCTGTGTTGAGTAGCTTTTGACTTTTTCACTTTACATGACGTGCAAAATTCGACATGCAATATTTACGAACTCATTGTCATGAACCAATAAATAATAAAAAGAAAAGGAGTTCTTCGGAGCCATCATGAAACCTTAAGAACATTAACTTGCTGCGTGACCTAATGAACATAAAAAAATGACGATGACAAAATGAAATATTTAGCATAAAAGTTGGTAAGTGCTAAGCAGTCTTTATTTACCACCATCACAACCACCTACAAAGAATGCAAGTGACTTTCTATTTCTTCTTTCATCAACGTAAGTAAAGTATGCATGTAATGTAATTCTGATTCTACTTGCTTACGCATACGACGTTTTTCCTTTCTGAACAAGTAGAATGATGATGTGTGCACTTTTCCGAGAACGCAATACGAAAATGCAAACAAAACGGGCAAAACAACGTTTTCCTTCTTGTTGGTAATGCTAAACATGTGTAAACATAGTTGCATACAAATAGAAATGTATGGAGATTTGATGCATAACGTAACGTTGTATGGTCATATATGTGATTTGACGATGATGAGATTAAGATGACCACTCCATTCTTTTTTTATTGTGGTAATTATCGAATGAATGCTGAGACATCGTAAAAATGTTATTATTTACATAAATCGCATATACTACTAGAAAGTAACCATGCTGCTGACAATGACGCGCTTATATTTTTGTCTGTGTGTTGTTGTATAAACAGTGTTTTCCATTTCATTAGACAGGCAGAGAGGGAGTCAGAGGAAAAACTTTTGGGAATGTGAAGAAGGGACATGTATACCACCATCATCATCACCAACACCACCTTCACCCATTGCTAATCGCATTAACAACAATGAAATGCGGATACATTGTTTAGCAATACGGAAAGAATGCTAATAATCTGATGGATGATGATGGAATATTATGCGACAATGCGTTGTCATAAAACCTTAAATTCGTCAACCTGCTGATATGATGCAGCAAAGATCCGGTCTCGTCTCGCTATGTGCAATCCAATGAGGAATATATTTGCATCGCTGAGAAACGAATATGTGTGGTGGCTTTGATTTTGATTTTATAATTATGTTTGCATTTGTAAATTTATGCCTTCCACTACACTAAGCCTTCTCTCATGCTTGTTCGAACGTAATGGAAGTCCTAATTTTCTAATAATGCTTTCAGCAAACAAAACGCTTTTCTTTTTCGTCTCTGACCCTTGGAAAGTCAATTAACACTCCCTTCAAATCTTGACATAGCAGAAAAGGAGAAGTGTCCGACAAAATTTGCATGCTCAAAATTGAGTCTACCCATTAGTCATATGACAATATAAATATTGACATTTCCTTTTTAATGAAATGTTACGGTAAGTTTGCGTTTTGTACACAAGGATGTTAGACTTTTCCAATTGAGCATGACCCTCATCTAGGAATTAAAATATCGTGTGTTAACAATAAGCTAAATGTATTCTTAAACAAGATAATGGTTGCAATAAGAATTGCAAACTTCTACGTACTACTTCGTATTGTTATACTCATACTCTCTTTGTACACAGCCAACAGTATAAATATTTGTATGAATAAATGCTACTTTTTCGGAATCCTAAGTGTGGTATAAAAATGCAACTTTTGTTCTACCCAGGAACTGATAAATTATTTATAAAATAGTGTAGTAAAGATTAAAATTCTCCTCATTTGGTAAATTGATCTGCATATTAACATGATGCACATTTAAATAGCCGAAGAATTAAGTGAGAGGTCGGTGTTTTTAACATTGACAATAGTTTTATACAAGACAATACGTTAGCTTTTGATGAAACGGTCAATTTAATCTGCCGCATTCTAAATGAGATTAAAAACTCTTTTTGATTGTTTAATGAAACATTGAACCAAATATGCGACCTAAAACAGGAATTTTGTGTAGGAAAGAAATTGTAGTTCCGCCTAATCATAACGAAAAATGTTTAGTTAACGGAAGTAACCACAATTCGAAAGAAAGCACGTCACTCCTTAAGAATTTTCATTGATGCTCCCCCACAATTGCCATTCAAAGAGGGCAAAATATTCTAATGTTGTCAAGTCAAGCATTCTTTATCGCTGCTTAGTTGTGTGTTTCATGTTCAATAGAAGCAAGTATTTGGTCGGCATGCTAAATAGTGAAGAAGGCAAATTAAAATTCAAACTCAAGTCATTGTACTCATAACAAAGCAAAGTATAATGAGGTA
>JAQFZG010003923.1:0-12675 GCA_034695465.1 Entomobrya nicoleti | reverse complement strand
CGTATAACAGAGAACTAGAGAACAGTGCAATGCATTGCATGCATTTCCTATGTAGTCATTAGGGAAAGTACACTGAGAAATGCAATTCATGTCATCATGATCAGGTCTTCACAAATGCCCACAATGATCTTAAACTGGAGTCCTTTTCAGACGTAATTTGAAACCTTTCCAGTTGTTGCTGTTGTCTTATTACAATAGCGCGATACGGTATTGTCTCTGTAGTTAAGATTCATTCATTTGCCATTTTCCGGAGAACATGCTTACATGAAATTCATCTTTTTTTCGTTTGTTTATGATTATTGCATGGAAAGTGGTGCATGAGGGGAAGACTTAATGTGCACAACATGTATAATCGTGTTCAGGAGTGTGTGCCAAAGAAAGAAAAAGATTTTCTCCGTGAGTTTTTTTATTTGTAAATTTTTTGGGGGCATTTCTACTAATGTCTTACATTCAACATATATGTTATGAATGTAGCGGGGAGAGAAAAAGGTAGAAACTTTTTTTTGCTTAATCTCGTTATCATACAGGAACGGAGCATAATAATTCCATCTTCACAATATGTTTTATCAGCATGCTCAACTTATCTGTGTGGTTTTTGCTTTGGGCTTTCCATAATAGTAATTATTATTAGCTGAACAGATGAATCAACGGACATACAACATAAGCTGGATGCCTTTAAATGAGCCAAACTTTTGTATCCCATTCCAGTGGTCATTTATCAGAATGACTGGGGAGTGTGCTTGATTTTTCCTGAGTTTGTATCTATCAACTTTCACTACTGCACTGTATTTATTGACCAAAAAGTCTTACATGAGTCACGGTATGGTGATAAAATTACATGGATGCACGTATACAGTGAATAGTATACTAAATATGTACACTTATTGTCAATATCTACAAAACTTTAGTACTACTACTCGGATTCGGGTATACATATTAGTTTTCCTTTGCGGAAACCTGAAGTTCATTTCCTCCGGTGAATGAGCTCAATAAAATTACACACACTTGCACTTTACCTCTAGCTCATTTAATCTGTTGGAAAGCGTAAGTGTAGAAAGTAGTAATAAAGTTTAGCGAGCTACTACACAATGTGCATTATAGGTTTAAAAGTAAAATTTCGCATCTACAAAGTTAAAGTAACGGAATAAATGTGTCCATATCATTATCAAGCTCAAAACGATCCTGAAATATACCAAAAGAAATTTAAAAGTCAAGTGCGTTTAAATACATAAATGAAAAAATTGGTTAAAATTAGCACAATAATATCCTCAATTTCTAAAGATAAAATTTGCAGTAAATATTATTTTCGCTATAAACTGCGTTGTTTATTTAGTTTATCGATTAATAGTGAGAGAAGTAAACGAGCAACGATAAGATGTAAATACATTTATAAATCATATGAATCCTCACTCCTCAGTAGTATGTGAACGTAGAGCTAACATTCAAATCCCATCTTATGTGGTATGACACACAACGATCGAATAATTAAATCCAATCCACTTTCCATCTCAATTATAAAACCGATTTCACAGCATCAAGTGCCTGGTTTTCATTTTCACATAAGAACGTAGATACACTATTGTACTTGCACTAGCAACCAGACCATTTTCAATTCAAACCATTTCATCCACAATGACTGAATGCATGGTTAACGACATTTTGCCATCCATTTTGACTTTTTATACTCAAACCGATGAGCAATATAAATGTTTTGGAATGTATAAACGCGTAGTTATATGTGAAACAGCACTGGCAAACGCCTCAACCCGAAAAGCTTAAAGTAAACTAGATGTAGTAATATTGAACCATATTATACATCTCCATACTCCGCTTGTTTGCTTCCATTTTATAGAAATTTCCCTGTTTCATACGGAAAGCTTGCAACTAAAGCACATGTCCTAGTCCTAACACTCCATTTGACAATAAATCATTCACAATTCTCAATTTAATACCCGTTGCAAATCCACGGATTTTCCTTTTAAGTCTTTGTCATATGAAGGTACAGCTGGTGAATATGACGTAAGGCGAGACCGTGAAATACAAACTTTTTTTTATCTAACATTTCACAAAATACATAGCATCAAACATAGATGTTATATAAAAAAAATACTTGGTTTTTCGTGACAAAGACTTTTTGTAAAAACTCAGACTGAATTTTTGTAGCCTAATTTTTTGTTATATGATCGCATACAGAGGAAGTAATTCAAATCCACCACAAAAGAAAAAAAAAATGTGCCAAAGTGGTAGTAACTATTTGATTTATTTAGTTTAAAAACTGCATAACTGTCTTTTTTCAAGCTATGCGCTTTGTTATTATTTGTTTTCTTTGACCATATATCATAAATGTATGCAAATATGGATATTATGTTTATGTAAAATTTAAATTTACAAAGAGTTCGTCTAACAATGAAAATTTACACAATCCTTATATCATGTACAATACCACTGTTTCTTGCAAGGAAGTCATGAAAAATATCTCCCCATATGCATACACTGTGTGAGAACGGGAGGTTTCTCACTAAATGGCAAAGCGAATAAGCAACCCAACCAAACAAGGAAGTACGTTTCAGTAACTGCAAATCCGACAAATCTATTTTATGTAGTGCCAATGTGCCCCATAAACAAATGAACAGACATTTTGCATGCAGTAAAGTAGATAAGTTAAAGCTCTTACGCATTTTTCACTTTGCTTAAAACAGAATATTATGCATACAAACCCAAATTGATGCTGGCTGAGTTTTGAGATTCATCCATCCCATCCCACACGCTTGGTTTCTTTGTTTTGCGGCAGAGGAAAAACAGATTTTGTATTTGTTCTTTTTGTATGTGCTTACTGACTTATATATACCAATATGCTTCAGCTTTAGTTTTTCAGCTATGTACTCAACAAATATGAATCTGTGAATAGGGTTTACTTACACATAGAGAAATTGCTTCCACCGTCAGGCTCTCAGATAATTTTCAAGGCGTGTGGCAATCGTTTTGGGAGAGGAGGATTGTAAAAGTCTGCAGCTCGTTACTACCCTGGTCTCTCGTTCACTCTCTCAAAAGTATTGTCTTTGATTAAGCAAGCAGAAAGTCATTTCCATTTACTCTGCCATTAACACTTAAGCAAGCTTCTCTGATGCTGGCATAAAAGCCAGAAATGAGAAGAAAAGCAACAGTTTTGCTGGAGGCTAATGTCGAGTTCTATAACCTTGCGAACTCTTGCTGAGCTTAAAGTTAAAGGAAAATTTCCTCAAAACTTCCGTAATTTATTGTAATACCTTTTTTAGGTGTAATGCTTTGTACTATCGTACACTAACTAACCATTACGTTTACCACAAACAAGTACGTGTGGAGAAGGACGAATGCTGTGGATGTGAAAAATAAGCATTTATTTTTCAAGGTAGAATTTTTAATTTCCATATTGAATTTGAAGGCAAGGGGTCTTTCACTTATCATCTTTTACAATACGCCATTCTTTTCAAAACATAAGTTTTGTAATTTTGAATGAATGTTTACTTATGCAACGTTATAATAGCAGCAACCAAACTGCTATTATTATGTCTACTTTATTTTCATCAAACAGTACAAATTTATTTTATCTTTCTGTATGTTACGGTTGTACATTTTATTTTGAATTACTAAAAAATTCCATTCGGGCTATATGCTAAATCTGTTTACATTTTCTTAAAATTTGCAAAACAGAGTAGTATTCACGATTTAGGTAGGCACGTATATATAGTATTGTGAATTCGTAAAATTATGCGATTTTGTTAGTGTAATGCAGCTTCAAAGGTAGTTATTCTAAAATATTCATGCGATGTTTTTGTCTTTTGATATGTGTTATTTATTATTAATTGGCATAAATACATTTGAGCTAATTAAAAAACACTATCCATTAACATGACATATGGAACGTTTACAAATGTTGTCGTTTTGTACATGATAAAAATCATTAAGCAACTTACATCTCTGTTTTGCATATTTAAATCTCTGTTTAAATCTGTATTTATTAAAGTTGAAGGAATGAAAGCAAAATAATCCACTTCCGTATGTTTCATTACGTACATTAGAAGATCAAAGATAGCTTTTTAAGTAAAAGATGAAACATGCCAGAAAAACTGAAGAAGCCAAGGAAAACAACTTAAAAAGTAAGCATATATATAATCTGGAATGAGAGAGAATGATATATTACAACTGGAAAAGGAAAAATGACAATCGGCAACCAAACGATTACTTTAATCGAGCTGTAAGATCAGCTTTCTAACACGGAAAAAGCAACATTAATCGATTATTGGCGGAGTAAGTGATATTGTCTGAATGAAGAATATTCCCTAACTATATCGCAATATAGCTGTATTCGACCCAACCATATACGCGCGTATCAACTCTGAGTACAGCATTACACGTTATGTGCATTGATCTAGGTTTGCTAATATCACTTTTTCCACATCAAACAAAGTTTTTAGATGTGTTCATTCTCAATACTTTCATGTCTGAAAAGGTACGCTTTTATATGACGAACATTCTTTAGTTATCAGGATCATCATATCACTGAACCTACTTGCACGACATCCTCATTCGCAAGTACTTTTCTGAATGAGGTAGAAGGTAGCAAAATAATAGACATTGTTCGACAACGGTTTTAGCCAAACTTTTTGGACATATATTTGTACTCAAATAAGCGTAACCTGTTAAACATACATTATAGTCAGTCATATAAATTGATAATGTTTTATAGTGTGAAAGAGTGATCATTGATCATGATGATCACTAATGCAGGTTGAGTAAGTAAAATGTGAGATAGTTGGCAAAAGTTTTAGTTTATCTTGTGATCTACTCATCATTCCCATCGTTCTCATCATGAGCACCATTATCTGGTGGACGAGAGTATGATCGACTAAAGTAGTCAAAGATGACGATCATTCCTCTTTCCACCCACACCACCACTACTTTTGATCAAGCAGATGATTATTATTACGGTTTATGGTTATCCAAGAGCTGTGTATAGTCACTAGTCACATATGTCTCAACTCTTCTCCTATTTCACTGCTCATCCATCCATCCATCGAACGACCCTTAATGCAATCTCTCTTCAACTCTCCTTTCCGATCCAAGTCAGTCAGTCAAGAAGTTTATTTTTCTGCTTTACCAGACTGGATACTAGCTCTACCGTCAAAAGTAGTATGCATTTCTACTAACAACGAAAAAAAATAAGAGGAAGAGGATGACACAGCTACTTACTTTAGTGCTACCACCACTACTCTCTCGTCGCTTGTTTGAAGAGTGAGGAGAAGAGAGAACAAAAAAGAAGAATGGAAAGGAAGAAAACTTAAGGGAGAAATGTACACATCTCTTGGGGTTGTCCCTTGTTCATTGTTGGCATATTATGATGCTCTACTACTAAAAGAGTCCCAACAACTTTTTTTTCCTCTTTTAACATTTACTATAACTATAACTATATATATTCCTTTTACTACATAAGAATCATTTTATTTTCTCTAAAGAAAAAAACCTGACCGATTACACACTCAAGAAGAGATGACATAAACTCACATCAGTTTACTTATACTTTTTATTCTGACTTTTTTTGTTTCATATAATGATAAAGCTATAATATATCCGTAAAAATCTGTAAAAACCTACACCCAAGCAGACACATGCTTTATATCACTTGTAAGATCACTTAAATAAGTAGGTATTATATATGTGCCTATATCACTGCGGTTTCGTTGTTTGTGAGTAACTCGACTGGAAAGCTTCTCGTTTTTATTACCGTTTTCTTTCTGGGAACATGAAATGATAGTGAATCCTTTGCCATAATAATAATAATACCGCAAAGAGATCTATAAATGCGCGGCAACAACAGCATCGACCATTTAATCTTCTGTTTTTCCTTTTTATAATCCATAACTTTCACTTACAATTTTTCAAAGAAGCTACACATTTTTGTTTTTGTGGCATACCACAACAGAAACACAACATATCTAACAAACATTTACACTAGACTATTATTCTGCATCGATACTTATTCATTAAGTATGGATTATAATGGAAGCTTCAATGAGAAAAGACAATAATTGGTATTAAATGCGGCATTTGTTTTATCTATAATTTGGCAAATACTGAAAGAAACCTGTTTTCTTCAGTTTAGCGTCTTTGTGTAATATCGAATACAACTACTTGAGAAAATGAAAAACAATATGTAGCCACAGAAGATTTTTTTATAGATATATTTTAGTGCAATCGATCAAAAGAAAGTGTATTTCATGAAGGCTCATTACGAAAGAAAGTAGCGATGTAATTGCGATGACAGTAGAATTATCTAAGGAAAGTAATTGAAGTGATTTTGAGCGAATCCCTAATTGTTCTCATGTTCCAAAAATAGAGGTAAACTATTAATTCCAGTTTGATGAAACAACAATAAATTTAAGTTTGATAAAAACATTTTAATTTCACTTTAATATCAGAAAATCTACTCAACTCTCTAGTATCGTGGGATTGTGGGATCGTTGAGCATTTCTGGGAGACAAGAGAAAAAATGAGCTATATATATACCCTGACCTATGATTGAATGAACAGGAAAACTGGACGGACGTTTGCTAAATAATCTAGTTTTTATTTGGTGGTGGTGGTGGTCTATCTAGTTTACCAACTCAACTCGAGTAAAAAGTTTGATCAACCATTCATTTTCTCCGGCCACTGACCATACCACCACCACCACTCTGGTTATCTGTTCCGTGTTCCGGTTTTCGTGTTGTTTTTTCTCCTTCATGAAATGGACTGTGAGTGTGTGTTGAGTTAACACACAATGAAACCACAAACATACAAACTGAAAGGTCTTATTTATAAGACACATTTGTCCAACAATTTGTTGTAGTGAAAGCAGAAAAATCGTTTTACTTTTGCTTGAACAAACCTTTTTTCCTTCGATCTAGCGCGAAGGGTTGACCATCCTCACGTTTCCAAGTTATTCGTGGCTCCGGAAATCCTTCGGCTTTACAGCTCAATGTAATGTTCTGATGTTCCCTTACAGCAACGTGGCTTTCTGAGCTCTCCTCGTCCATAATATTAGGGGGAACTATAGACGAAACAAGGAAGTGACAACAAGAAAAGATATTTTCACATTATTACCTTGAATTGAGTAAAGTATATAGAAAAAAAGTGGCTGTACACAGAGAAGTTGTATGTACTAAACACCAAAAAAGCAACGCTAATGGAAAGAGAAGTGAGTTGTGAGATGACTGGATTGGAAATCAATCTGTTTCTTTCCTTCGTTTTTTCCCCACTTTCAAGCCAGTTGACAAGAGATGATTTACCCTAAAGATCATATGTCAACATGCTACTTATTCAAGTGTAATCGTACATTTCCTTTCAACTTGACGTTTCCACTCTCTTCTCTTACGATGTAGGACAGAGAGGACAACTTACTGTTCCGTAAATTACTTGAGAAATATGTATTCTCATATTTTTTTACTACAAGATCAAAAACCGCTAATCGTACTACTTCTTCAAGTATATGACATGTGTGTGGTCAATTGACTTACCCACAACCTGAAGATATCCAACCTGCGAAATCATCGGCTCTGTGTTCACCTGGCACATGTAATAACCCCGATCCTCTTGCTGAACGTTGTTGATATGAAGGAGCCAAGTCTTGTGGGAGTCAAATGAGACGCTGAACCGAGGGATTCTTGTCACAATATGCTTGTGTATTGTGAGAATCATCCTACGATCAATGTGGACCCAAGCGACCTGCGAGAAAAAAGAGGTTTTATGTCAGATTAAATTCATAAACAAAAATACGACAAGATTTCCACTATTAATTTTTCATCGTTCCATCGTTAACACTTCAAATATATTTCAAATGGGAAGTGTTTTTATAACTGATTGCTTCAGCAATTTTTTTCTGTGTATTAATGACAAGTAAAGAGTCCCCCTACCAGTCAAATTATGTTCTTTATTTTTTCTCCACAGAGAAATTAATGTTTTTCCAAAAAAAAATCATATTCCCAGGATGAATAGTAGTTGAGTTTATAGAAATTACTTGTATGCCATATTACATGACAGAAAACCTTTACAAAAAAATTATCAAGCCCGTTTTTAGCTTGTCTCAAACTAATATTACACACACATACATAGAATATCTAGACATTTGGGAATGAGAAAAAAAAACGCTTGTTCGTAAATTGCATAGAACAGCATTGATATGCGTATGGGAGTGAAATAAATGAATAGTTGAAGGAAAACGAGAGTTGGAGAATCCCCCAGTTGTTTTAATTCTCCAATGTCTCTAAATTAAATTCTATACTTCATTAATTAATGCCATTCAGTCATAAGTCTTTCTGGGAGAGCGAGAGAGAGAAATACCTACATCAGAAGAACGTATACAGCACACTATAAAATAGGGAAAGCTGTCTTTTTTTATATCTATTCCGCACACTGTACAAAGGCCTGAATGTATATGTGTGTGGCTCATGGTTCATTGTGTGTGATCCTCGTGTAGTCATCGTTCGTCGTGTTGCTTACTTTTATACTTATGTACACTCTATTAACATCATCCACTTAGGACCTAGAAAAACAGCAAGTCGTAGTGCTTGCCATGTGCTCGTCCTGATATTAACAGAATATTATGAAAGATGCCTAGAGAGAGAGAGACACGCTTTTGCCGTAATATAGACAGAAAATTTATACTCAAGCAATGTCCTAACCTAAATCAACCCCTCTCTCTCTCGTCTCCTCTCTGCTAATACAAATGTAATATGTACATAAACTGCAAGTTGCATCGCATTTTACTAGGTAATTTCGGGAGAGACGGATGGATGGTTGGAGGAGCGGAGAAAATCCCAAAGCGGATCATAATCACACTGCCTGACTCTTCTCTCCAAATCTTCACATGGATGGTAGTATAGTTATATTTTTGTAACAACAACGGTTGTGTAGTAGCAGACCGTCTGTCGTCATCATCATGCATGCAGAGTTCATCTTTTCCATTTCGACTTGCACTTTGCAGTAGCAACAAAACAACCAACAAAGAAGGATCACATAATATGCCTAGACAAAAACTGCGAAAGCAGAGGAGAGAACCACCCCCGAGCTTGCAAGTTTATATGGGAAGTTCATGAACAGGTTTTAAGGGAGTCAAGAGAGAAAGGAGAACAGGCAGACATGAGGAAAAAGACTGCCTGCTCCAGTTATTATAATAGACTGTGATATTATTGTTATTCCTTTATACAAGCTTCAAATTGTCAGGCATCAGCTGAGCTCAACTGGAAAGCGGATTTTACTTGATTCCCTCTGACAGTTTTCCACCCATTCATTTTAAGTATACGTTTACTATTATCTATAATCTATACACATTTTTGAATGAAGCTATGTATATTAATAGATGTTTTGCATAAGGACGGATGAACTGTAGTAAAAAAGCCAAATCCAGTTGAATCTTTGGATTTAGTTATAGCGTTCGTTCCAGCGAGCCAGACTTGGGGTTTATTTGTACATCGACGTTGCGAAAGCCAAATAGTAAAGCATCAGCTTTTACTTTACTATAAAAAGCAATTAATTAATCTTAACAGGATATTTTAGTGAGGGACTTTAAGCAGTATTTTAAGAGTATTTGAATAAATTCATTATAAATTTAATGACTTGCATTGGTAAAGGAGTTTGATGAACCTTTTCATAATCATCAAAAAATTTCTATCTGCTAAATTATCAAAAGATCTGCCAAATTATATATAAGCATCAAATAATTTGTCTTTTTGAATATAAACTTTTTATGTACTCGGATAACAAACACGGGTGTGTAAAAATTGTTCCTCTGACGCACAGTGCGTTTTCCGTTTAGATAAAAATAAATAAATTCAAATAAAAATATGTAATGAAAATTCCCATTCCAATATTCCAACGACTAACCGCATCGCTGCATTCAATAACTATAAATTTCCCATCATGCACGCATATTTCAGTTTCACACGTTTCAGACTATCGAAATTTCTATTGATGCAAGAGTGTTTCCAAAATAATACAACCAACATAAAATCCCCAGTTTCATACAATTCTTTTCTCTCTCCATACATAAAATGCACTAACCTTTTATCTTTTTTTGACAGTGAAAACTAGAGCAGGAGCACACATTATTAAATTCTTGTCAATTTTGTATGATGATGACTCTGTTACAGTCAGTTCATCCACAAAACATAACGCGTGTACCAAATAAAGACATTGCATTTTATCACCCATTGAAAATGCTCCAAGTATTGATTGATCAGAAAAAAAAACCATCGAAATGTCTGCCTTTTATTTTGTGCAATAAAGATTGTCTAACCAGAAGTTAAATATTCCATCTTCAATCATCAATTTCGTACACATACATATTATATATATATTCTTCTGCAATGTCGGAAAAGGGTTCAGAGAAATTCCTTGAAAAGGAAGTGATAAAGATCTGGTAAACAGAGAAAATAAAAGAAAATGCTTTTAGCGTAAGAAATTAAATTTTTATTCAAATCACATCTTTTTGTGTAACGTGTTTTTACCAGTTTCTCGTGGAGTATTTTTTACTTTCATCAGAGAAGCTAAAAGGTCTCCTCGTGTGCCCCATTCCACTGTGGATATGGAGAAAGTTTAAAAGTACACATGTGCTACTATTAAGAATATATGTACCTCACATACCTATACAGAGAATGGAAATATATTTTTTTGTGATGGTATGGTTGAGTGAGTGGATGAATGAAGTGGCATCAACATCGTGAAGTTTACTCAAGAGGTTTAATCTAGTTGTCACCTATACCATCTTCTTGTCTTTTTAGACTTCCATTTGTCGACATGTTTCCTGTCTACTATAGCAGCTCTCATTCTGGAATGCTAGAATGAAGGAGTGTAAGGTGGCGTAATTTTTAGCAAACAGTTACTTTGATAAAATGTAAGTATACGATATAAAATGGAAGAGATGCACCTATGCATATGACCATCATCGTGTGTGTACTGTACTTTGTATGGCCTGGCCTCTTGTGTGAATCTTTATTTACCCATCTTTCTTGACAGTTTCACTTTTTCATCCTTATTTTTTTCTTCACGATTTGGAGGTTAAACCATTTGAACCCCAGTAAATACAAGAACTTTTTTTTCATTTATATCATTTTCAGAATGTCGAACTGTGGGAGAATATTTTGTATTTGTGTATAAAAGTTTATTTTAGTTGAAGCTTTCACTAGAAGATTTGAACGATAGAAGCGAGCGAGTTAAAGAAGAAAAACTAGAGAGGAAGCTGTGAAAAGAAAAAACGAAGAAGTCTTATTAGAAAACATAGTGAATGGGTTTTTAGAAAAAAGAGCAGATGGGTTTTTCGCCTTTATGCCTTGCTGAGCAGCAGAGGTACCTAGTCAAATGATATGGTACTTTTGGGAGAATGCAACTCTGATTAGCATTCAAGACATGAAGGTATTCAAGACGGATTGACGCCTGATCTGAAACTAAAGGAGTTTAAAATGTTGGTGTTCACGCTCATCTTTCCTTTAAACAACAACGTCTTTAGTCTTCTCTGGAGTTTGAGTAAGAAAAAAACCAGGAGCTTCACTTTTCCATTCCCTTCCTTTTTCCATCATTTTCTTTCCAATATACACATCGCTCCTCTCACTTCTCTTGTGGTGTTTCCTGTTTGAGTCTCTTGTCGTACGGAGTAGCAGAGCACTTGTGGAAAGGAGAGAAAACTTGGGTGAATGTGTGAAGGAGTTGCTTTCAACTGCTTTGTAAAGATAAAGAAAACAAAAAAGGAGAGATAAAATAGGTGAGCTTTCTATACAGTGTAATCATTTGCACCAACAACGTAGCAAACACTACTCCTCTGTGGGATAATGTAGAAAAAACGCTTATCCTGGTGAAATCTATCTGCATTTCTCTCTCGTGGTGCTAATCTTTTATTTAGAACAAGCTAATTTGGGTCGAGAGAGAAGAGGTTAGCACAATTTTACGAAAAGTGAGTGCCATAGAGTTGGTTTCTTTCAATGATTGCAATGCTTGAAGAAGAACAACTTTGTTTTGTTTTTTTGCTCTTTACCTTCGCTTCTAAGAATATATTTAGGTAACTTTAGATTTTACTGTGAAATTAATCCTCGGTATACACCTTATTGATATACTCTGATGCTTGCTTTACCTCATTTAACCAAAAAATATATTTGGATTATATGCATCAATCGCATATTTTTTTTAGGATGATGGATTTAAAGACATATGACTTATTAATAATATTATGTAGCATATTTGATTTCAAGCCATTTAATGCAGACTGCAAATTTTTCAGATGTTAATTTCACTCATTTTGGATGTTACACCCATTTTATCGAAGTTGACATGCAGTCTCATTTATGCAAAACTTTTCATCATCTCTTCCAGCTTGTCTGAAAAATAATCATCAGTAAAGAGAAGCTGCATGTTCTATTCCAATTGGTCATAAAGCTACATGAAATTTATGTTAGCGTGGAAAACAGCCTCTTTGTCTTTATTATCTGATATCAACCAACCAACGCGTACATCTGGCCATTCCCTAATCCAACTAAAATTGTTATAGTGGGTGATATGAGAACAGAAGTTTCCAGCTCTGATGCACAACTTCATTTTACAAGTTGGAAGTTACAACTTATGTTCAGCTCTGGTAAACTTTTGTACAGACGGATAGTTTTCTCCATTTTCTAT
>JAQFZG010003922.1:0-12678 GCA_034695465.1 Entomobrya nicoleti | reverse complement strand
AAATTTCCACTAAATACTTGGTCGACTAATTAACCCTTTCGACTAAAAAAATTCGACTGTACCTACGGTCGACTGAAGACATTTCCACTATGTTATACTGACCCAGTATAACATAAAGACTTAGACTTAATTGACCTTACTGATCAAGTCATTATTTTTCCATATCACATTAACTCAGTATACAGCATTGACTAAAAATATATTACAGTTAAAAACATTCAGTTTTAATTGATAGAATAGAGGATTACAAATACTGAAATACAGATAGAAGGATGGGTTATCTGATAAACTTAGCTTTTAAGTCACTTCAAGTATGGTAGAAAAGTTCAAATAGGAATAAATTTCAACACATTTCAGTTTTAAGTAAATTAATATAGTTCAGACTTGTTTCATTAAGTAAATGTAAACAAAACGAAAAACCAAATGAAATCATAATGTATGAGCTAGCTTTTGCGTGGAAAATTAAATACGTGTATCACACCTTTTACGAAGCCAGAAATATGAATTTGTCTCCCGTTTCCATATCATGACATATGTATATGATGATTCCGTATAAGCTTTTTCGTAGACTTTGTCGTAGTTTAGATTGACTCTGACGATTTGGTCGTACAATCATAAAATTTAATGTTTAAAACTGAGGGAAAATGTTTATCTCAGTTTACGACTATGTTTTTCCACATCCTTTTACAGCTAAAACTATATCCTTATTGCTTTTATCCGAACACACTTTATCGGGAAAAAAATTCCAGATGTTTCATAACCGTATAATTTCCAGCCTTACATTTATTCTATTCCCCTTTCTGGTTTATCATTCATTTTGGCTTTCTCGTCACTGGAAAACTTCTATAATTTCAAATATGGACCATGCCGTCATATATGGCTTCTCCCTCTAGCCTTCTCCCTATTTTTAACTATACATCAGCAACTATACTCGAAACATCTTTAAATCTAGTATCTTATAAATCA
Organism: Entomobrya nicoleti; assembly: GCA_034695465.1. NCBI lineage: Eukaryota > Metazoa > Arthropoda > Collembola > Entomobryomorpha > Entomobryidae > Entomobrya > Entomobrya nicoleti. Next base: position 11,712 of record JAQFZG010003922.1, on the reverse strand, counting down.
ACATTGCAAACTTGTTCCACAAAACTACATTACAGAATATCTGATTAAAATCCGTAAGAAAGAAAGCAGTTTTTTAATAGCCCACTCAATTAATAGTTCTTCGTTTTAAATATTCGACTTGTATTATTTATAGTATCGTTGCCATGGTTTATGAATACATATCATTTAATGTCATCAAGAAAGTCGTGTTTTTTTAATTGAATTTGAATCAAAACTAAATTGGCTCAGCATGGCTAAAAATAGAATAAGTAGCCACATGACGATAAAAAAGTTATGCCCGGCGTGATTTCGAGGTTCACTGCTTGGTTCATGCATCTTCAAAAGTGTAGTATGCAGACATTCCATATTTTTTGCCAGATCAACTTGTAACTCAAAGTCTACATTCAAAGCTTTGTTTCTTCTGATTATTTTGCTTAAACTCTATTAAAGTGAGGTATGTTTGGCAATGACTATGTTTGTATAGTTCTCATCATAAAACTCACCATTATTAAAATCAGTATATAAGCTAAGTATATAAATTCTTAAATTACGTATGTTCCTCCTAGTTCGGTATTCTTAGTCGGGCGGATTTTTGAGTGAACATTGCTATGTTACTATTAATATTGTAAGCTACAGGATGTATAATAAGTGAGGGCACTTTATCACTTTAAAATCTATACAAGAATTACTGCAAGAATATTTTTAATTTTTATACTATCTGAAAGCCAAAGAATGGGAGTTTATTTTATGTGGTATTTAAAATTTAGTATGAAGTGAAAAGGTTGACCAGCAGGGTCTGAATAAAAAACATCCAGAATTAACATGCAAAAGAGTACAGGTAATTTCAATGGGTTGACTTGAAATTACAACTTGGCAACGCTAGTAAGCCAATGAAAGCAGTGATCACTGATCATGTGGGATTGCAACTGATCGGCAGGGCATGATGGTGGTCAATAATTTTGTAACTGAAATGTTTTCTGATAACTGGATTGGAAGAGGCAGCACAGATTTGGCTTGGTCACCAAGAACGCCCGACCTAACTCCTCCCGGCCTTTTCCTTGTTTTGTTGCTACGTATGACCCATCCCATAGTAAAATGTGATTTCTTTTTCGCAAACCCGTGTGGGTACAGTGATTGGCGTTTTCGATTTAAGAATTTTCATTTCTAAAAAACTCCCATTCTTTGGCTTTCAGATAGTATAAAAATTAAAAATATACTTGCAGTAATTCTTGTATAGATTTTAAAATGAAAAAGTGCCCTAACTTATTATACAACCTGTATATCCCATGATAAGATCAATCCTGAAGTATATTACCAAATTAAAAATTAACCTTTAATTATAATTTTAATCATGGCATTGTCTTGCCTAACTTTAATTAAATTCTATCTAAATATCTATCAAACTTTTTTTTGGCTAAAAATTGAAGTATAACCACCGATTCTACTTGAAGTGGTTGGGCACTAAGCTAGTCTGAAGCTAAACGTTTTCCACGAACCATTTTACATTTAGAATACTTCACATTCCTATTCCTTTATTATTTTCTGGTGTGTATTGTAGCTCACTTGTTAAATTATTTGAGCCTTTCACACAAAACGGATATTGCATATTTACCATTTAAATACCATAAAATATTTTAGAAGTATTAAATTTTATGTCCTTTTAAAATCTCAGGATATAAAACAATAGTAGCTTCAAACAAACAAGTGTCAAACAGCTATACTCAACTATAGCCCATCTAAACCAAAATTCAAAATGTCCCTTACACTTGAATCACTAAAGGTTATATCAGCTTTTGGTTATATTTTCCCATGCCCGTTTACCGCTGATATTCAAAACTATCAACTTTGTCCAAACCTATTATATCGAAGAAAATCCTATCAGTTGTTTCGTAACCTTCTCATTTCTAGCATTAAATATGCCATGTTTCCTTTCGTCATTTATCATTCATTCTGGCTCTTTTTTCACTGGAAAACGTATACTGCTTTCAACATGGATGAGGCCATTATATACGCCATTTTTGTTCTATTTCTTCTACTCTTTATGACATTTTATCTTTTTCTAAACTCAAAAGATGTTGAAATCCAATACCTTATAAATCAAATATGCAAACTGGTTCCTGAGAGACATATTGAAGAATATATAATTAGAATACCTGTCATTGGAAACCTATCCAAAGCAACTATTTTCGTATACTCATTGGCCTGTCAAGTTTTTCTAATTCCTCCAGGATTTGTTATTGCGCCTTTCGCATTTTCGTTTGACCCGGTTCAAATTGTATTTGGAAGCTCAGTTTTTGTAAAACTATTTGGTGGAATATATTATGGGATGGTAGCGGTAATTGTATTGATAATTATAACTACTTTTGTGGTGCTAATGATTGTAATATTAGAGGGTTTCTGGAAATATACTTTGCTTTTGGGGCCCGATAAAGATCTTTTTAAGAAGTGCTATCTAAGGTATTTAACAATACTGATAATGTTCACCATTCAATACAATCTCTTGTATGCCGTACTAGTAATCTGGGTATTTGCTGGAATTTTGTTAGCATCGTGTGCAGCATATATAGCTATTAAATTCCATAATGGTGTATCTATTTGCATCTATGTTGCCGCTGTTTGGACTACACTTATCATGTGCTCAATAGCTGTTGTGCTGACGAAATTGGGAAACTTGCCATATTCGAATATACTAAAATTTAAAACTTTCTGGAAAGTTTTTCTAATCAGAAAAGAGGATAAGAAAAGACTTTTGGGTTGCAGGAAAGTAGGATTTAGTATGGGATTGTGACATCTAAATTAGGATTACTGATTTGTGACGACATTGTTAAAAACACTGTTACAATGCTTCTATTAAGTGTGTCATAATATTGTACATTTAAGTTGTACTTAAGCCAACAAAATGGTTATAAGAAATAAGTGAATAGAAAAGAATAAAACATTGAACAGATTAAATATTACAATTGTATTGAACATGTGTTTGCTTGATAAATACGAAACCTTGTTTTTACCTACTGACATTCCTTGAATTTAGCCCAACTGATATTTGATATAATTTATAATCTAATTAAGGTGAAGTCTTCCATACAATAATCCTGCTTGCAATTTTTAATAATAATTTTTGAATGATAGTTTTTAATTAAGCGATATTGAAAATTACATAAAATTTAATCCATCGTTTTGGTCGTAAGTTTATGGTTACTTATAAATAATATCTGAATATTTTGATTGTTTGTACACAATTATAAGTTTTTATCTTGGTTTGGTCTTAGCTGTCGATGTCACGAACATAACACAAACTGTTTTTAGTTTGAAATGAAACATGGAACAGAGTATTCTTATTGCAAATATGTTAAACATATATAATATTTAAGTGTTTAAGTGACTACACCATTTAATTCAGAGGAAGACCACATAAACTTATTTTATTCAGGGTTTGCTAAAAAAGACGAAATCTAAAATAGATATATTGATGTTCAAACTTTTTTCATAATAATTATGCTTTTTCTTCCGTTTTGTGATTGTATTTTTTTAGATACGCAGTGGGAAAAAATAATGGACCATCACAAAACTCAATAGACCCTAAAAACGGACGAACAATCGATATTTGATCTCAAGCGATATCCTGGTCTATATATTCGGGGGGTAATATTAATTTTGAAACTGAATTTAAATAATTTCAACATGCTTACTAATAACGGGATTTTACTTTAACTATATTAAGGTGAGGTATGTTTGGCAATGACTTTGTTTGTATGGTTCTCATTATAAAACTCTAAAATTAGTTAGGAATGATTTTCAAAAAAAAAAATTACTTAGAAAATTTGACTTTTCTTGATTCGCAATTATGTTTTTTGAATTAGAGAAAGCTGATATGCTTCTATACATGTATTTTCGGATGACCATGTCTAAAAAGAGCATAAATATTTATAACTTTTTGTTCGAATGTTAAAAAACCAATTCCGAATAGTCCGGATTACATGTAAATTTAAACATACAATTTGTGTAAAAACTGCTTTCTAATTTATTCTGAAACCTCTTAGTTCAGTATTTTTATTCGAACTGAATTTTAGTTAACATTGCTATGTTACTATTCATATTGTAAGCTGTATCAAGTGATATGATCAACCCCGCAGTATTTTACAATATAAATTAAAAACTTACGTATAGTCATAATTTAAATCATTTAAAGCATTATTTTAAACATGGCATTGTCTTTTTTAACTTTACTTAATTTCTATTTTTATATCGGTCATCCTTTTTTTTAAATTAAAACTGGAAGTATGACTTTCCAGTCAACTTGAGGTTTTCTGAAGCTAAACGTAATCACTATATTTACTTATCTGAAGATAATGAAAGTTCTAACCAAACTGTATCTCTATGGCAATCTCAACCACATATATATAAAGCATCATTTGGAAAGCGGACAGGAAGCGACTTCTGGGGTGCAGAGAACTCGGATTTATCGTCGGTCCCTACGGCATTTGCACTTCAAAATTAGGATTAGTAATTTGTGACGATATTGTTAATAAGACTGTCGTCGAAATGCTTCTTTTGAATGTTGCGTAATATTTTGAATTTAAAATTTGAATGATGGTAAGACTAACAAATAAGCTACATATGTAAGTAAATGGAAAAGAATAAAATATTGATCAAAATTAAGTATTATGTTATGTCCAATCTTATGGCCACTTATGAATAGAAATTTTTGCTTATACACCCCAAGGTTAATTAGATTTATATCAAACTTATAATTGTTAAAATCTTATATTCATATACATCAAAGAAATATTTAGTGGCATTAGTAATTTAGTCTTTATTAAAGTGTTTAATTACATCTTAGGCATAAAGTAAAAAAATACATTATTACTACTTGATATAGCAAAACGAATAAAAATTGCATTTTATTTAATTTAATCAAAACAAATCTCAAATTTCCTCGTTCCCGAGGCTACAAATAATATACGGATTTTAAACCAAGTTGTTTTTTGGTTGGTTTGTACAAAAGCTTCCCTTCACTTATAATATTGTCACGTTCGTAATGCTTACCATATTTTATGGTTTTTGTACAATTTTTGTAAACATTCCTGTTGGAAAGAATTAATCAGGGGAGCCTTTCTCTAGTTTTGACGTATTTGCTGTCAGCCACCAACTAAATTTCAATCTACTGCTTAATGAGACCCGAGATTTGGCATACAATGCTTTCTAAATAAATGTTATATTATTTGTGTTAAAACTTTATACCGAAATCTACGTAAACATTTTATGTGAAATATTCATACTTTATTGGATTTTTTTTACAAAGCGGTTATCAATTTTATCAATTTGTTGTTTATTATTAATTAATTTTCGGGACCAAATCGGTACATTTTTTTTGTCAAAGCGATAAAACCTTTAAATTGCACAATAGCTTGTCATTGAAAACGACAGTGGAAAGGCTTTTTGAAAGCTTTTCAAATACTTTATTCATCGATTTACTAAAGGGTGATAGACTTTTTTACAAAAAAAATAGTTTATTTCGTTTCTCTAATAAATATTTTTACATTGAGTTGGTTTTTGTAGATCTTCAGGAAATACTGAAAGAAAATGAGATTGTTTCAGAAATCGAAAGAATAGATCAATTCGATTATATTTAAGAAATATATAATTTAAAGGTCCTTATTATAATCGAGTTCTGATTTAATTTTGGTAGGAATTTTTAGTAATTTCTTTTGCTAGAAATATTCAAGCTGTAGCGTTTATGACATCATGTTAACAATACAGATTCATACTAATATCCTGTCAAATGAAGATCAAAGATCAAATCGCCCATTATCCGGACTTTGTAATATTATTTGATTGAAGGGACTTGAATTGAAAGTTAACTGTGGTAGTGTAATAGTTTGATTAATTACCTCAGCAAACTAGTTATCTATTCCATCCTCCTTGTCCCCACACACTTAATTAATTTAATATTTGTTTGGCACACCTGCTATTGCTTCCCCCGTTGCCCTATCTGCACAATACACATCATTGATATCATCCCCATCCCTATTCAAATCGCCATAAGCAAGCTATAAGACTAACAGCATGATGAGCTTCCACTCAGCTTGTAATAGTGGGAATGGAGTGGGAAAAGTGCAGGTTCATCCGAGCTTTTTCCCCAGCAACCCTGCGACCTCCTCTGCTCTCCCTCGTGGCCTTCTCGGCAAAGCTTGGATGGACTTGCAAATTTCCCACGCCTTCTGTCCTGTATTCAGTTTGCCGTGCAGTCAGCGTGTACTGCTCCGCTTTATCTTTTCTCATTGGCTTCAAGCAGCCTCGATGGTAGTGCCATCTGCCCTGTGGTCAGTCTTGTGTGCAGTGACGCGCATTTCGGCTATTGCTTTGCTCCATCTTATTCTCGTCATGACGCCTTCGTTGACATAAATTTAATGCGATGAGAAAACGTAGAATTTCAGTGAATTGCTCATTGAACGAAAGGTGGTAGTTTGCAATTGCAATTGAATGAATGGCTGTGTTATTTTGAGTATTTAATTTAGTTCTGTGCTATAATATCAATGCAAACACAATAGCAAATTTGATTAGAATGTTAGATTAAAGTTTTGACAATGATTTCCCTGTATCGCAATCAGCAATGGCTATGCAATTCTCAAAAACTCAACCAATGAATGCAACCCGTTCTATTAATAATTATAAGGGCAAGTAGTATTGGACGTGTGTGAAATGCATTTGAAGATGCCATCCATCCACTCAAAACAATATTCTGCTTACAGACGTTCATATATTCTGGCTCGATTCTTTTTACAGCAGCCTCAACATTTATGTCTTCGTTTTAATTATTCGATTCGTATTGTTATAGTGTCGTTCCCATGGTTTATGAATACATATATATATATATCAATCGAAGCCATCACAAATTTCATTTCTTTAAATTGAATTTTAATCAAAACTAAATTGGATTAGCATGGCTAAGAACAAAATGGCTCGCAACACATAAAAAAACGATTTCCGGCATGAATTCGAGGTCCACTGCTTGTTTTCAAACTCAAACCTTTGTCTCTTCTCTGATATGTATGAAGACTTTTTATATTTCAATCTAAACGGCCCCATATTTAAACCAATATATAAGGTAAGTCTATACACTCCGGAATAATGTACCGAGAAATTATAAAATAGCAATTAAAATTGCTATTTTATAATAATAATTAGAATACCAGTTATTGGAGACCTATCCAAAGCAACTATTTTCGTTTACTCTGTGGCCATATCAGTTTTAATAATTCCCCCAGGATTTTTTATTGCGCCTTTCATATTTACTTTTGACCCTGCACAAATTATATTTGGAGGGTCAACTTTTGTAAAACTATTTGCCGGAATATACTATGGTATGATTGAGGTAATTGTATTGATAAATAATGTGACTTCTATGTTGCTCCTGATTGTTATATTGGAGGGTTTCTGTAAGTTTACATCGCTGTTGTATTCTCATACATTACAACCATCAGCTCAAGTATTTAAACATAATTATCTAAGATATTTAACAATATTGTTACTGTTCACCATTCAATACAATCTTTTGTATGCCGAACTAGTAGTTTGGATATTTGCTGAAGTTTTGTTGGCATCATGTGCAGCATACATAGCTATTAAATTACATAGTGGTATATCTATTTGTATTTATGTTGCTGCGGTTTGGACTACATTTATAATGTGTTTAGTTGCTCTTGTTGTTACGGAATTGGGAAGCTTGCCATATTCGAATATACTCAAGTTTAGAGCTTTCTGGAAACTAAATGTGACGAGGAAAGAGGACAGGAAGCGACTTTTGGGGTGTAGAGTACTCGGAATCAGTGTCGGTCCTTACGGCATTTCCACTTCTAAGTTAGGATTACTGATTTGTGACGATATTGTTAATAACACGGTTACAATGCTTCTGTTGAAAATTACGTAATATTTGATCTTTGAAATTAGATCGCTACTAAAACAAACAAATAAGTTATACACATATAAGAAATAGAAAATACTAAAACATTTATTAAATCATGATATTTATAATAGTTAAACGTATCATTGCCTATTAAACACAAAACTTTTTTTTGTTCTATGGATCTACGTTAATTTATAGCTGATATGACCTTACGTTTATTTACATAAACGAAGATACGGAACAAAACACTTTACCCTTTTTAAATAAAGCTCAATTCAAAACTTTTTAGTGCCCAAAGGCTAAAACTTATTACAATCAAAGCAAAGTTTTAGCAGAAGATTAAACTTTCGCACCAAATCTACTTGCGAGACATCATTTTTGTTCATGTGTCATAAATATCATCGAATGAGCCGTTTAGCAAGGGGATCTTAACCAATTAATTACTTTTTTTAGGTTGCATAAATAATTGATTGGTTCAGTTTTAGAGTTACCACAACGAATCATCATGTTAATGAGGATGGGAACAATTCATTTTAAACCCTTAGTTACAAATTAGAGATAAAAATTTAAGCAAAAAAAATACGAGTAACCCGAAATCAAGCTATTAAATCTAGATTACAATATGAAACTAGCAGCGCTATAAGACGACAGCAATTTTAAATAGTAAATATTTTGCTAATTGTGATATTGGGATAATTGTAAATTAAAGACTTTTTACATATTTTTATTACAATCCACATACTTACATTTTCATTTTACATATGAATGATCAGACGTAGATTAAAAATTGGGGTAATACAAGCAATATAGAACCCTGTCGCAATAAAATTGATTACTAAACACTCCACTCAATCTAACGCCATTTTGACAAACCCTAGCAAAGCCGATGTCATTGTAAGCCGATAAGTGTCTGAACACATTCGCTCTTCAAAAGCTTGGTATGCAGACATTTTATATATTTTGCCACACCAACTTTTATTCCGACCCTAAAATCAAAGCTTTCTTTTTTCTGATAATTTTGCATCGACACTTTACAATTAAAGACGTTATGTTTGACAATGATTATGTATTTATGTTTCTCTACGACTTTTATGTTTGAATGTAAAACTTGTCAATATTAGAGGCGATATTTAAGTTAAGTGTTTGAATCAAAATTGTTGTATAGCGGATTAAAAAATATCATTTAAATTTAAAAAGTTGAGAAAATTTGGAACTACTTGATTGGCAATTACATTCCTATACATAACGAAAGCTTATGAGCATAATTCACATGCATTTTATAATGAAGAGGAATATTATAGCATAAAATTTATAGCAGTTTCGTGTCGCATGTTTGAAAACTAATTCCAAGAATTGAATTTACATGTCATAAATTAAAATATACAACTTGTGTAAAAACTTCATTTTGATACTAACAACTCGTCGGGTATTTTTAGTTATGTTGAATGCTTAATGAACAATACTGCTGGGTTACTAAATATATTGTATGTTGCAGTTGTCATGTAACCAACCCTGAATTATTGTACAAATTAAATAAAAAAACTTACATGTAGTTATAATTAAAAACATGTCAAGAGTTATTTTAAATATTACTTTGTATTCCATTAGATTTTCTTTATTTCTATTACATTATGTTATTTTAAACTGGAAGTACGACGTTTCATTCTGCTTGCAGTAGTCGGTTAATAAGTTAGTCTGAAGTAAACGTTTTCCTTAAAATATTTGGCATGTAGATTACTTTCTATCATTGGATAATTTATTAAATTCTGCTGTGCATTGTAGTCGTGAAAGCAATTGTTTATTTTTTTGTCTGTAACATTGTCTATTGTTATTCTAAATCCAACTTCAAGACGGCTATTTTATATTTTCCATTTAAATACCATACAATATTTTACATCTATTATATGTTATATTCTTTTAAAAAAACTCAGGATATAAAACTATAGTAGCTTAAAACAAACAAGTATCAACTGTAGGAAAACTAAACTTACATACAAAATGTCACTTACGCTTGGATCACTAAAGGTTATATCAACCGTGGGTTATATTTTCCCATGCCCATTTACCGCTGATATTCAAAACTATCAACTTTGTTCAAATGTACTGTATCGAAAAGGTTTCTATAAGGGGTTTCGTAGCTTCCTAATAGCCAGTATTGAATACGTTACATTTCCTTTCGTGATATATCATTCGTTCTGGCTCTTTTTTCACTGGAAAACATACACGGTTTTCAACATAGATGAGGCCATTATATACGCCATTATGGGTCTACTTCTTCTTCTTGTTCTAACATTTTATCACTTTTTAAATTCGAATTCTTTTGAAATCCAATACCTTGTAAATCAATTATGGAAAGTGGTTCCTAAAAGACGCAATGCTGAATATCTAAATAAACTACCTTTCTTGGGAAACCTATCCAAAGGAACTATTTTCGTGTACTCTTTGGCCGTATCTGTTTTAATAATTCTTCCAGGCCTTCCAATTTTTCCTTTCGCTTTTTCATTTGATCCAGTACAAATTGTGTTTGGAACTTCAGCCATTGTTAAGATTCTTGGAGGAGTAATTTATGGAGTAGGAGGGGTACCTCTATTATTAATTTTTCTTACTTTTGTGGTGCTTATGGTTGTAATATTGCAGGGTTTCTGGAAAATTACTTCGCAGTTGAGGTTCCATAAACTTCAACCATCAACACAAGTTTTTAAACAATGTTATCTAAGGTATTTAGCAACGCAGATAATGTTTACCATTCAATACAATCTGTTGTATGCAGTACTAGTAGTTTGGATGTTTGCTGGAATTTTGTTGACGTCGTGTGCAGCATATATAGCTATTAAATTTCATAATGGTATATCTATTTGCATATATGTTGCTGCTGTTTGGACTACACTTATAATGAGCTTAACTGCTATTGTACTTACGAAGTTGGGAAACTTGCCATATTCGAATATACTAAAATTTAAAGCTTTCTGGAAAAAAATCTTGACGAGGAAAGAGGACAGAAAGCGACTTTTGGTGTGCAGAATATTAGGATTTATTGTAGGTCCTTACGGCATTTCCACTTCTAAGTTAGGATTACTGATTTGCGACGATATTGTTAATAACACTGTTACAATGCTTCTGTTGAATATTACGTAATATTTTATCTTTGAATTTAGATCACTACCAAAACAAACAAATAAGTTACAATTATGTAGAAATAGAAAATAATAAAACATTTATTAAATTAAGCAATTTATTGTAGTTGAACTTGTTATTGCTTAATAAACACAACACCTTGCTTTGGTTCCTTGGACTTACTCTAGTTTATAACTGATATAGCCTTACGGCCTTACATATAAGGCCTTAAAAATTAATATAACATTAAACGTCTTAATTAAAGATTAATTCAAATCTTTTTAGTGCGCAAGGCTAAAAATGATTACAATAAAAACATAGTTCTTAGCAAAAGACTAAACCTTCGCACCAAACGTTTTATCCAATTTATGAAAAAAACTGGTAAAGATTAGTATCCAATATAAACTTGTGGTTTAACTTTATATTTTTAAATGTATACTCCGTTGTTTTGGAGCGGTTGTTATTTGTTCCAAACATTACCGAATTGGCCAATGTTTTAAACACGTATATTTATATGATTAAAAAACAACGAATAAATATTATTAACTACCGTTTGCGTAGCAAGGTAGTTAATGATTTGAACATCCCGTCTGTCTGTCTGTCAACACGGTTTCTCAAAAAATACTTGACCGATTGACACTAAACTTGGCACACAGACACCTTAGGTCAAGACCTTCTATGGGATTGAATTTCAGACCCGGGGGTCAAACCTG